>CM010933.2:1004239857-1004305786 GCA_002915635.3 Ambystoma mexicanum | reverse complement strand
GGTATTCTTTACAACATTCTGATTGGCAATTTGGCTCCGAGACAATGGCGAGAAGCTTGGTTCTGGTTGTTTCCGGAACCTCCCGAAGGCCTTCCTGGGGTGGTTCCACTGGGCGTCGACGTAGCTTGCCAGTATGTTGTTTTTGGCAATCTGACGGTATAGGCCGCCGCCGACGGTAACCTTTGCCTAAGGCATACCACTTTTGACTCCTTGTCGGGGGGGACTCTCCTGTGGCAAGGAACCCCTGCTCTCTTGGGAGTGTTGGTCACCACCAGCGAGTCTGGGATTGCGTGTCCTTTGATATAAGCGGTTGTGGGGAGGCCGGAAAAGTTTTTTGACCCTTGATTCACAGCCCTATTCTGAGCGGGTGTGAGTAAGAAGGGGCCAGCCGTCTCTTTACAGAGCTCAAGAGAGGGATAGACTGGCTTGCGGAGGCTTTTCATTAATAATATCCTCCGCGAAATCTTGTTTGGCAAGGCTTCCAGCGTGGCAATTTTAAAGAATTCCGCTGCTTTTTTCAACATGTTGTTGAAAGCCATTTGATCATCCATCGGGGAAGCTTGTCGAATCGGGGTGGATGGGGGAGAGTCGAGGCAAACGATATCAGAATTGTGATCATCCTGCAGGGTGTCCTCCCAGTTGTCCGTTGACCCTTGATCTTCCCGATAGTTGTCAAGAAAAGAAGCCTCCTCTTCTTCTGTATAGATGTCTCTATACGTGTCCATGTGGACATCTTCTTGATAGTCAACTTGGTGTTGGACATCTAGGTGTTGGGCATCTTGTGTTTGAAGGTTATGGTCTACCCGAGTTCTTTTCGGCGGAGGTTGATCAGAAGCCCTGAAAAACTGCTCCAGCCGATCCATACATCCCTCGAATTGCTCCGTGGTCCACTTGGATGACCCAAATGGACCTAGCTGAGTAGGAACCGGGTTCTCCGCCCTAAGGCGTTGAGAGGATCTCCTCAGGGTGCTTGAGAGGGATACCTGGCTTTCTTCGTAAGAGTCTTCGGGATCGTCTTCCAAATCCGTGGGAAACTTTTCGGCAGATTGGCCCATAACTGTGGGCGGAACTGGTACTAGGCCCACCGCCGTAGCAATCCTATTGATGCTCTTATGGATAGTCACCGAATCTTCGGGAGACAACGCCTCCGATGATGTGTCGGCAGTGAAAATGTCTTCCGCTGCTCCAGAAGGGCCAGCGGATGGCTTCTCGGGTAGAGGCCTACTCGCAGTTTTCGGGCCTCTACGGGCCTTGGAGACCGTCAAAGTTTCTTGTTCAGAAACCTCGGCGTGTGTAGTTTGGGGAGTAGCGCCCTTGTTATGTTTGTTATGCCCAGTCGTCATGCGCTGCTGCGGATGCGGGGAAAGCTTCGGATCAGATTGATCCGATGGCGCTTTCGCCTTCTTCGATGAAGTCGTCGAGGAGGGCGCATAGGTTGTGTGCTTTGTGCGGTGAGATTGTACACCCCTGTCACCGGGTGTGGTCCCTGTAGCAAGACCGGAGTGGAGCCTGGAAGGGTCGGGGACGGGCGTGGCGGCTCTAGAATAGTCCGCCTCAAGGTCTATAAAGTCCGCGTTGGACGTTTGGTCATCCGATGTACCCCCGTCACTTTCTGCTGGTGTCGCGACAGGGGAGGGAGGCTCCACGCGTGACATTCCGTACGCGGCCCACCGCTTCAACCGGCGCTCCTTAAGGGTTTTAGGTTTAAGGAGTTTACGCTCCGAACACCGCTTCTCGTCGTGCTCTGGGGGAAAACAAGCGTTACACGACGTGTGCTCGTCTTTCCACGGATATCTGACCCTACACACAGGGCAGAATCTAAATGGAGTCCTTTCCATAGCAGAAGGGAAGGGTGACCAGACCAAAAAGGAAAGCAGTGGAAAAGAGGAAAGACATCATAGCAGTATGGCAAACATCAAGCCCACTCTCCCTACTGTGTAGGCCGGCCAGAAGGCCCGACCACATGGAAGTCCGAACGCGGGATTTTAGGCGCCGGAACCCACAGCCGGAGACGATTCCCCCATAGTCTTCGTCGAAGATGTTCTTGATGGGCGAAGTGACTTAACGGGGATTAAACCGACAATTCGGTAAGATAAACAATGTCTCATGAAGAGCTCTGCTATAGGGCGACCAGTTATCTGGGCGGTAAAAAAACAAATCTGAGGGACCTCGGTGCATGAGGTATTTTGGGGACTACACACGTCACGATAGGGATAGTGTTTCAGACACGCCTATGCCGACGTCCCCTTTCGGTCCCCGAAAGACAAGATGCAATACTCCGCGGTTACCACTGGATGTCGGACCATATGCACAGCATGTGATTCTAAGCAGATTAACAAGCATCAGAAGCTGAGTTTCTCAGCAAGGTAGCAGGGTGACTTGAGGACGACTGCCTTATAGATGATGCAGCAAGACATGAAGGTGATTTGTGCGTGCAGTGGGAGCCAGTGAAGGTTGATGAGGGACGGGGTGATGTGGTAGTATCTGCATAGACCCTTGAGGAAGCGTGCAGCCGCGTGTAGGACATTCCTCAGGGGCACAAGGGAGAACAACGGGAGGCCTTCTAGCAGAGCATTGTCCCAATCCAGGTGGGATGGAACCAGTGCTTGAACGGTGGATCTAAAGCTGTCCGGAGGAAGGCAGAGTTTGCAGGGGGGTGAGCTGATACCAAGCTGCCTGAGTTTTCTTAGCTAAGTGTGTCTTGAAGGAGAGGGGTTTGTCGATGTGGAACCCAAGGGACTTGGCGCAAGAGGTGAGCTCAGGTGAGAATCCCTCAGAGTTCATGGTTGATACCCAGGTCTGTATGTCTGGGTGCTCGCTGTTGTTGGTGAGCAGTTGGTTTTAGGAGGGACTGAGCTTCAAGTATGCATTAGCCATCCAAGACTGGATCATCGAGAGGCAGGTTTTGAGTCTATGGATGTCCTTGAGGGAGTCGATCTTGAGGTATAGCGTGTCGTCAGCGTATTGGTGGATGTGGATGTTGGGTGTGACTAGAATGACTCCCGGTGGCACCATTTATAGACTGAAGATCACTGGGGAGAGGATGGAATCCTGCGGGGCTCCACTACTGCAGTGAGGGAATGGCCTACCAATACAGATCGTATACAAGAGAACACAACATGGAGGAGATTGTGGTCATACCAGCTCTGCCCATGTGACCAGCATCTGTGCTCCAATAAGGATGCAGAACTCTGAAAAAACAAAGATGTTAGACCAGCCTTTTAGAGGCACTGCTGTCATGAATCACCAACAATGGTCCTTATAGGCTAGATAGAAGACCCATCTCGCCGTATAGCCAGCTTCGCCTCCTCCAAGATGGCGCCTTCAACGGGTTGTGGGCTAGTGTACATGCCCTTCCCATCATGGCAACACATCACGTACTTCGGACGCTGCTGCAATGGAGATGCGAAATCACCAAAGCATACTACTTTAGACGGCAACAGTAGTTGATCCTTGCTTCTCACTGCTAAGGTAACTTGGCTAATTAGCTTAGCCCTTCATTCTCCATTGTTCTGTGCCTCCTTCTCTGTTTCCACAGTTGTTCACCTCCTTCTCCCGTTTCGTTCTTTTTTTCCTGGTCTTCTGTGTTTCCTTTTCTGTATTCATAGTTGCCTGCCTCGATTCCCTTCCAGTGCTGATCGTCCCATTTTGTGCTCGACTTCCTGGATCCCTCCCTGGGAAACCCGCATTCTACTGGACTTCTTGTTACCATCCCCTTTCAAGTAAACACCTACAACTATCATACTACCATGGAAATCCATCTTGGGTTTAGGTTATTTCCCTCTTCGGAGGGTTTGTCCTAATACTTAGGAGGCCCGCTCCAGGTGTTCACCAGGCCTGTGTTTAAACATTCACGGCAATGTGGCGTCCAGAGAGAGTCATACCTTTCTTCTACACTCTCGCCTACGGCATAGATTTGGCTGCAGTTTGGCTCCTCCAGCATCTCCTCGCTTCATCCGTCAGGTGAGCAAGCAACCTGACAGTTTGAGACGCCACCAAACTTCTCTTACCATGGATCCTATACAGGAACTTGTTAGGGCAATGCAGAGTCTACTGTGAAGGCATAATGAAGCAAGACACAGACAACAGATTCAGAATTAAAAAAACAAATATTTTATTAACTTAAATCCCAGACTGACTGCTGAATGCCCTTTGAAGTGATTGGATGCTTGAGTGTGACCCAGCGGAATGAATGGGAGATCAGCAGTATATCTGGGGACCTGTCACTGCTAGCAATCGTGTTCAGAAGCTGAAGTCCAAACTTCATAGAGTAACTGGAGTGAAACTGAAGCTTGACATTGAAGCCCCGCTGGAAGTGAAGAATTGCTGTTGCCCTTCTTCATCAATCTGAAAGCTGCTGTGTCTCAAGGACTGACCCAGAGAGCACCTGGTAAGGTGCCCTATTCCCGAGCTACGAGGGACCATTGTGCACCAGCTGATCTTTGCCAAAGCTCCCTGGTAGACAGACCTACGAAAGGCTGCCGACCGGAGATGGGGACTGCAACGGAATCCCAAAGAGAAGCGCCTGGACTGTTGTCCGCCACCTTCGACAACCGCCGTCGCCGACTGGAGCCGCCGTGCCCACTTTGCCTAAGAACTTTCGATTCAAGGATGCTCTCATCTGCACCGCCGCCTGCCTTTTCCCGCCACAGAAGGCCAGGCGGTCGACGTGCCGAGGAGCATCGGCTGGTGGGTTTCCCGCCACCCAAAGACCACAGAGACGCCGACGACTCGACGCCCTTGCTGGGCCACAGTTCTTCAAACTCTTTGCGGTCCAGAACTATCGACATCGAGGTGCCCCGCACGCCTCTTCCTTGCAGGACATTTACGCTTGCCCCATCGACGAGCACCGCCAAGAAAGAAGCTGCCACTTCACCGCCGTAGTTCACCCTGTTCTCCGTCGGACGTTCGACGACCCGTGACTCCTGCCTCAAAGGGTGGGCACTGTGCTCAGAGAGGCGCAGTCTCACCTCACTGATGAGGCCCAAAAAGGCTGAAACACGTGTATGGGGTTGCTGTTGGTACTCTTTTTCAGAGAGGAATTGCCATAGCATTTCGGTGCTGGACTGCCCATGTGGGCGGGACAAAGACTGATATGCAAATGGATATTTCCCATCTGTGAAAGGTACAGTGAGCAAAAAGTGTGTGCTGCAAACTCATCTCAGAGCGGGTTATCATGCCATGTTCTTTCTGGAGAGGAGCTCCTGCTACCTTTTTTTGACTTAAAGGTTGGGCACTCAAGAAGGGCCGTTGATTCCCCGACGAGGAACGCTACAACGCCAGGTACTTTGGGGTTGCTTAACTATTGGAAAGACTCTTGTGAACAATATATGGACTGGGCTTGTGATATATCTTTCTTCTACAGGTTGCCGAGGTGGGGGATCTCCACACAGAACTGTGTCTAGGTAAACGGGGCCAGCATTCTGCCAATTGTTCTAACCAACTGCTTTCCTCTTATATCTATTGTTGGTTTTCTTTACGAACTGATTTGTGTGACATTTAACCATACAGTTGATGCACTTTAAAGAGATCGAATAGTAATTGTGGTACCACGTAGAACTGTGTATATTTGCCATTATAGATAACCGAGTACAAAGTGAGTTATTGTGATATTGTACAAAACCTTGAATATTAATTATATAAAGACTGTGTTTTAACTAAAACAGTGTGCGGACATTCCTTTGTGGGTGCATGGGGACTACACTGTACTTAAGAACCAGCCTGCATCACCTCCTGAGAAGCTAGGCCTTGATTGCTCGTCCATTGCTACCATAATAGAGAATCTTGGCTGGAGTCCTCTGTGCCTCTCCTCTACCATATAGAGAACAGGAGTACAGAACCCCCCTCCGGTCTTTACAAGCACCCCGACTCATCCTTGGTGCTTACGGCACGGACGGGGGCCCATGGACTCGACCAAAGGGGGACTGTGCCCGCGCTCCCTTCTGGTACCCCAGTGGAGGGAGTGGGAGGGGACGGGCTGAGCAGCGTTGGTGCGGCCTGTCTGTCCCAAGTGGTAGCGCTGCACCCCTCACATGCTCCCTATGAGGCCCCTCCTCCACGCGGAGGCTGCCGTAACCCACCCAACGAACTCCCTCTCCTTGGGTCGTCCCAGCGGCCCTCTGCCTGGCCATTTCACTTCGGGAGGATAGCTCAGGGGCAACGTGCTCGCCTTGGAAGCAAGACGACACAGAGCACCACAGGTTCGATCCCCGGGTCCGTGCTTAGAAACCTCTGGGTATTAAGCGCATTATAAATAACCTATCATATGATATCATATCCCAGTGGTTGCTGCATCTACAAAGGAGGACTCTGCCCCTCCCCCACGACTTTATACATATCGCCTCAACGCCGAACCCAGCCGGCTCATCAGGCGGGCATCAGCTTGCCTGTCAACCTCCCTGTATCCGTATCGGCATCCTCTGGATATCCCACGCCGGCCAGACTAAGCCTCCTTCATGTGCATCGCCTGGGATCCACAGCAATTCTACCATTACCACTAAGATCTACCTCCTCCCCAGGAGAGAGAAATGGGATGTCCTCTTGCAGAGGTGGGTGTTTATTTGAGTCCACACCCCCTGAGTCTGAATGTAACCTAGCCCAGCTGGCATGAGGAGGCAGGGCACGCCTCATGTAAGGACTGGCACTACAGGGCTATATATCTGGATTACTGGCTGCATGATTGACCACGAGGAACTATAAAGCCCATCCAGTCTGACTATTCTGTGGTGCATACTGAGTGCTGTGATGCTGCTGAGTCCCAGGCCCAACCGGAGGAATCCATCTGACCTACCCTTCCTTCGCTCCTGTGGTGCTCCTGACCCACCGCTCTGAGGGGCTGTCTCACCTGCCTGGCAGTCCTGGACCTTCTCTGGCTACCTCTAGGCTGGGCACGTGCAGCGTTTCATTGTGCCATACAGCTCTCTTCAGCCCCTAGCATTGCGTGCGGTGACCCTTGGAGTAGGCTATGCAGTAGCTCCCAGCCCTCCACTACGGGTCCTCTACTCTGCTGAAGACTCTACGAGCCCTGCCACGCCTCTTAACTCAAGTTCCCCACCTGTTGGGGCTATCGGCTCACAGTGGTAGCGTGATCTGGCTGAACTTACGGCCCCTCTTCAGGACGACCCTCCTACCAGATCCACCCCTCGGATTGGCCGTACTCCTCAGTTGGAAACAATTGCCTTTGTCCAGGAACCCCGGGGTTGACCCGCTGTGATTGAGAGCCGGGTGGACCAACCTTTGGCACTTTCTGAGAAATAGGTGTGGTACTGAACATTTTGGTACCACAGCCATCATATATAGCCTCTGGAACGCCACCTGTATTTCGTACATCCTGATCCATTCCCTGGATCCCTTGGCACACCTACGCACCAGAGCTGACCCTCACATAGATCTCTCAGCGGCCGGGTGGGGCCCAGTGCGGCACTGGTCACCGCTCCTGTTGTGAAACAACTAAAGGACCAACAAACCCTTCAATATCTGGCGCAAAGCCATCTCGTTGACCAACTCTCCTAGTCTCTGTATGGGGAACCATAAGAGACAGTCAAAAATTAAAAAATATGCAAGATCAATTCAGCCCATGCTACCCCGCTCCCACTCCCCCGGGCCGTAACAACTGGACATCTTAATGCTCAATCAGACACTGCTGGCTCTAAAGGGAAGCCCAGATAGCTTAGGGGCCAAGATAGATGCTCTCACCTGTAAGATGGGCGTCTCAGCAGTCCAGATTGAAAAGCTGTGTGGCCGTATGTCCAAGGCGGAGCAGCAAATTGGTGAGGGCGAAGACAAGATAGGGGTCCTTCAGCGGGAGGTTGCATCACTACAACAGAATATCAAGAAAGTAAGGTCCAAGAACGATGATCTAGAGGGGAAGTCCGGGAGGAATAACATTTGGATTACAGAGGTGTCCGAGTCCACTTCCATTGAGAACGCAGAGACCTTCATCGAAAAACTCCTCCTGGAAATCCTGGACAATCCCCCGGTTACCCACATGTTCATGGTAGAGCGGGCACACAGATCCTTGGCGGCCAGGCCCACCCCCCCAGGTCCCCAGAGAAGCCATTCATAGCCCGTATCGAAAAAAAAGTTACTTACCTGTAACTGTTGTTCTCTGGCATGGATTCACATGCTCATGAATATTCCCCGTCGTCAGGCTGGGAATCCTCGGTATTGAAAACAGATATTATCTTTACCAAACAGTGTCCCTATAGCAATTATCCGTCACAAATTTGGGCTGTTATCTTTACATGCCCAAGTACTATGGAAAACAGTGTGCGTTTTTTCGTAAATGTCTGTTGGGCTTAAAAAGTGCTAGCATCCTGGAGGTAACTGCCTTTAATCTGCTCAAATCCGGATGCGCATTTCCTACGGCATGGCGGAACCATGTGATGGATAAGCTGGGTGAGGCAGATGTGACCATTGAGTTGCTGCTATCAAACCCTGATCGAGCAAAAGTTAAAATCTATTTAGTAGATTGGGCTGGGAATGAAACAAGACGCACACAATATAAAGATTTTAATATCTTTGTTTTTGGTACGAAAAGATTTGGCATCATGGAGTCCTATCTGGTGAAATGTCCATCACCCAAGATCTGTATGGATTATCTAAGGTTCAGACTTAACTTATGGACCATTCGAGATGTTCTTTGCTAAAGGAAAATGTTGTTGTTAGAACAAAATGACTGTAGGTATTGCTGTGTACCCCAACAAACAGAAACATTACAACATTTGATAGTAGAATGCAAAGCCTTAAGTGGAGTCAGAATAAGGTGTTTTGATAAAGTGATTATATTACACAATGAAATGGAGAGCGATGAAATATGGCAATTGTTGTTTTCAAACACTCGTGTAATAGTGCAAATAGTACTAGTGCAATTCTTACAAATGGTGTTACCACAAGTTAAGGAAATGTAAAATCCAAATCAAGAGATGAAACAACACTTAAATTAGGAGTTATGGTAATTGTGTTAGGTTTGATTGATTAATAATGTGTTTTTTTTCTCTCTCTTGCTCTCCCTACGTGTTTTGTGGTTTTCTAATTTCTTTTAGCGTTTTAAAAATGATTGTAGCAATATTAGTTATTGCTGTGTTATAACCTAGTGTAAACTTGTAAATTGAATCTGATGTATTTGTATTTTCTTAATGTGTCTTCTAATTTTGTTATTTTGTGATTATTAGTATTATTGTGTTAAAAATATTTGAAAAGTTGCTGTAAGTAACTAAAACAAATAAAAAAAATAAAAAATTCAAGTTTCAGTTTCACTTCTGAACTGTTTTTCTCCTATAAACCAATCACTGGTCTCTGGGTCACACTGCCCCCAGCCAATGACTGCCCTCCACCTAAGCCCCTCCTCTGGCAGCCATCTTCAGATTTGGTAGCACGTAAAGTGGCAGTAGGACCAAGAGAAGAGCCGCAGAGGTGAAGGCGACAGGGTTCGCATGTAAATCCATGCCAGACCCATGCTGGAGAACAACAGTTACAGGTAAGTAACTTGTTCCTTCTCTACCATGGGGTCTGGCATGGATTCACATGCTCATGAATAAAGAATACATAGCAGTACACACATGCACAACCACGGGAGGTGGCAAGGCTCAACATTAAGCATCTCTTACTTCCTCACCAGGCTCACCTTCAAGGGAACAAGTTGCGCAGCACTGCTTGCGCGACTCTGGACTCCTCCCTGGAATCCCGGTTGACGCAGTAGAATCTCGTGAAGGTGTGCGTCGACCTCCACGTACCAGCCCTGCAGATGTCCAGCAGTTGCACACCAGTCAGGAACGCTGTAGTTGCAACGATCGCTCTGGTCGAATGGGCTCTCGGACGGCCAGGCAATGGTTGGTTTGCCAACCAGGGACAATGGGTGATGCAGCCGGAGAGCCACCTGGAAATGGAAGCCTTGGAGAGGGCCATCCCTTGGTTCACAGGGCCAAAGTTTACGAACAGTTGTGACGTCTTCCGAAAACTCTTAGTACGGTCCACGTAGAACTTCAGCGCTCTAGCAACATCCAGCGAGTGTAAAGTGCCTCTCAGCTGGCGACGAAGGCGTCGGGAAGAACACGGGTAACACCAAGGGCTCGTTGAGATGAAAGTCCAACAGCACCTTCGGCATGAGGAGGGGTGCGTTCCTAGCACCACCCTCGTCTCGTGGAAAGTCAAGTAAGGTGGTTTACAAGAAAGGGCCTGGATTTCTCCCACTCGCTGTGCAGAAGTGATGGCCACAAGAAACACTGTTTTCCAAGTGAAAAATGTCAGCGGTGCAGAATGCATAGGCTCGAACGGAGGACCCATGAGCCTAGTCAGCACCACATTGAGCTTCCACGCCAGGGCCGGAGCCTTCACCAGCGGGAACGAACGGAAAAGTCCTTTGATAAACTCCTTGACCAGGCGGTGTGACCATAACGATGACCGTCCCGGAGTTCTGGTGTAGTGGGAGATAGCCGCCAGATGAACCTTGATGGAGGCATGAGCCAGTCCTGCTTTGGCCAGCGATAGCAAATATGGCAGCACCTGCGGAGCCATAATCCGTAGAGGGTCGATCTTCTGTGCACGGCACCAGACGGCCAACCTCTTCCACTTATGTCCGTAGGATTTCAGTGTATACGAAGCCCTGTCCTTAGCAAGCACCTCCTTGCAGTCCGTCGGGATATTGTATCCTCCAAACTCTAGCGCTGCAGGAGCCAGGCCTGCAAGTTCAGCGACCCTGGGTCGTGGTGCAGGATCGCGCCTCCTTCTCTGGTAAGAAGATCTGTGGCTGCTGGAAGCTAGACTGGAGGGGACGCTGACAAGTCCAGAAGGTCTGGGTACCATATCTGTCTCGGCCACGCCGGTGCGACGAGGATCATCCTGCACCGGGACCGTCTGAGTTGATTGACTAGTCGAAGAAGCAACGGAGGGAATGCATACAGAAACAGGCCGTCCCAGGGGAAGGAGAATGCGTCCCCCATGCTCCCCGGCTGGGGAAACCTGCTGACGAACTTCCGAAACTTGATGTTCGTCGCTGTTGCAAACAGATCTATCTGGGGATTGTCCCATCGACGGAACAGAAGATCCACTTGGCCCTGCCGAAGCTCCCACTCGTGGAAAGAGCGCAGCTCCCTGCTGAGGGAGCCGGCGATGGTGTTCTTCACTCCTGCCAGATACAACGGGATGAGGAACATCCCCTGGGCAACGGCCCAGTTCCATAGGTCCTGTGCCTCTCTGGAGAGCGCTGGGGATCTTGAGCCCCCTGCTTCTGGATGTAGAACATTGTGGCGGTATTGTCCATGAAGACCCGTATCACCTTGCCCTTGAGAGACGGAAGGAAAGACTTGAGGGCCCAAAACACTGCCCATAGCTCCAGAACGTTGATATGCAACAACTTCTCCTCCGGTAGCCACAGGCCTCTTGCGTGAAGACTTCAGGTGTGCGTGCCCCTTCCTTCCAGGGAGGCGTCCCTCGTGACCGTCTCCTGATGAGGTGGGGTCTGGAAGTCTGCACCCGCCGACAGATGTGCGTGGACTCCCCACCACCATATCGCTCGACAGAAATCCTTGCCGACAGAGATCTTGTGCTCGAAGCTTCCTGATACCTGGATCCAACGGGCGTCGAGGAACTCTTGCAGTGGCCGCATCCTCAGCCTGCAAAGCCGAATGACGACATCATGCCGAGAAGGGACTTGATGGACCTCACCCTTGCGATCTTCACGGCCAACAACCGTTGTTCCTTGCCCAGGATGGCCGCTATCCTCTCCTCAGACGGAGACGCCAGGCATGACACCGTGTTGAGTTGAGACTCCAGAAACAGTGCGTCTTGCGATGGCACCAAACAAGATTTTCCATAGTTCACTGAGAACCCCAGGTCCGTCAGCAGCCGGACGGATTCTGCTGTGTGTGCGACGGCGGTCTCCCTCGATTTCCCTCGGATGAGCCAGTCGTCCAGGTAGGGGTAAACGTGGATCCCTCGTAGATGCAGCTGTGCTGCCACTGGCGCCAGGCACTTGGTGCAAACCCTCGGCGCCAACTTCAATCCGAAGGGAAGGGCCTTGAACTGATAATGTTGCCCTTGAACCACGAAGCGCAGAAATTTGCAGTGTCCCTTGTGGACGGGGATGTGAAAGTAGGCATCCTCCAAGTTCGCCAGCCGGCCTCCCACCGGGGTGTGTGGGTGGGGGCCAGACGTCACGGCCAGTTCAATCTTGCTTCACCGTGGAGACGACACCTTGGGGACCTTGGCGACGACGGCGACCTCCTCCGGACTAGCTGCGGCCCCTGTAGGCCTCCTGGGCTGAAGAGTGAGATGGTTGACGGTAAGACGATGAGCTTCCGCCAAAGCCCTTCAAAAAACCTTGGGATTTTCCTCCAGAGGTCCTAAAGGACGGCCGTCGCTGTTGCAGCGTGCCCAAGGCACGAGCCGTCTCAGTATCCGCCTTGATGGCCTGAAAGGACTCGTCCACGGTCTTTCAGAACAAATTATCCCTGTCGAAGGGCATGTCCAATACATTTCCAAGAAAGTTGGTGGCCTTCAACCATCCCCGCCGACGAAGGCAAACGATGTTGCCCATTTGGCTGAATCCTGTGTCGGCAATGTCCGTGGCCACTGTAATGGCATAGTCCGATGCCACCTCGCCCTCCTGCAGGATCTCCAACATTTCCGCTGTCTTGTCATCAGGAAGGAAGTCCAGGAGGGGAGCGATCTTGAACCAGAGCTCCCTGTCGCAGTGCGCCGCGAGGGCATTGGCCAACTTGATGGTTGTCGCTGCCGATGTGATGACTCGTCGTCCTATGGCATCCAACTTCATCCCCTCGCTGTCCGGCTGTCCGGGGGTGGGGGGGAGTCGCTGACACAGCCAAGTCAGAGGATTTCTTCCTCGCCGCCGCCGAGACTACTGAATCCGGGGAAATCTGGGACCTCAAGCACTTGGGTGCAGAGTCCGGCACCCTGTACTTCTTTTCATACCGGTCCCTCTTCGCGGGGCCCGAGGACAGGTTCTTCATAAGGGACAGACCTCGTCCCAAATGTCGTCCAACAGAGGAATCAACAGCACAGTCTTCCTCTTTGCCTCGCGGCGCTGGTACAGGAAACCCTCTTCTTTTCCTCGTAGGTCAGCTGAAACAGGTCGGAGGCCGTAGAGATCATGGCATGGAACAAACCGATCTCGTCGGGCGAGGAGGCTCTGGGCGGTGGAGACAAGAGGTCTCCTAACCCGCTGTCATCGTCCGTGTCCATGCCCGTTCCCGGTCCCGTTGTCGCCGGGTCCGTATCCTCCCTCTGCAGATGGAAGGGGGGGGACGGGGCAAAAGGTGGTGGAGGGTGAACTCTCCTCTTCCTGGCAGGGGGGCGCACCTGATGGCCCCGGTGCCGCGGGATCTTCCGCTGGCGGAAGGGGCATCCTCGTCCGAATCTCCGAACACAAGGTGTGGACTGCCTGGAGGATGTCCACTGAAATGTCCGCTGGGGGTTGAGGTGGTTGCTGAGGTGGCGGAAGTGGGAGCGATGGAGGCAGAGGTGTAGGGTTCTCCAACTCCTCCACAGCTGCTCCTCATCAGCCTCGTCGCCACTCTCAACGTCTCCCTCGTCAGGATCGCTCCCGTAGGCTTCGGCCTCGACAAATTTCTTCTCCAAAATGGAATGGAGAGTAGAAAGCTCCTCCTCAGCGGAGCTGTCTGTGCCCTGCAGGACTACTGTGCCCCCCCATTCTTTTCGACAAGGGGAGACAGTTTCGGGGAGATGATAGGCATCACCTCCTCCGGATTCTTCTCTATGGGCTGGTACGACGATTCCCTCCTGACAGGCAGGGAAACTCTCGCCTTGGGGACCGTACCCTGCGAACCCGCGTCTGCGGCCTTCACTAGGGACGCCACCATGCCTTCAATGGAAGGCTTTGCCGGGTGAACCTGGGCCTGCACGACCTTGGTCGAGCTCAGGGCCTTCACCTTGGGAGGAGGGTCAGCGCCTCGCTCCCACTTGGCCTTCTCCAACGGGTACATCCGGGGCTCCTCCAGAAGCTTACCCGGGTGGTCCGACATTCTCTTCTTCGCCGAACCGGAGAGTTGGCTCATGGTTAAAAGGTGCCGGAGATGCTGTGCCCGCCAAGGCCGCCGGTGAGCCCGCTGCAACGGCGCTCCCAGTGCCCACAGACTTGCAGTGCTTGGCCTTATGTTGGGCCCCCGTCGCCGGGGTGCCCTCAAAGGTCTTGGAAGCCTGCTCAAACTTTTTGTGGCTGGGGGAGGAATGCTGCCGGATCCCACCCATAGCAGGGGCCTTGGCCTGGAGCCACATGGTGAGGCGGCTGTGCCGGTCCTTCATGGTGCGTTTGGTCAGAATGCAGGCAGTAACGGCACACAGAGTGCCCATCATCCAAGTAGATGTTCCGTAGGCTGCATCCTGAACAAATCCTGAACAGAGGTGTCGAGTTTTCTTCTCCTCTGCCATCTCCACGCGGGGAAGGCCTTAAAGAAGCTTCTGGAATCCTCCAAGAAGAAACTCGACAAAAAAAAAAAATCGCCCTTGATGGGCGCTAAAGAATCTAAAAACGGGTCCCCGTAAATCGGAAGATGGATCGATGGAGCTTGAGGCTCGATTGACTGGAAAAATAGAGTAGAACTCTCGCAAAATGCAGTAAAAGCTCGAGAGCTATAGCACGAGGACTCCCAACACTTGAACGTGCTGTAAAAATCTGGAGATGGCTGCCAGAGGCGGGGCTTAGGTGGAGGGCAGTCATTGGCCAGGGGCAGTATGACCCAGAGACCAGTGATTGGTTGTTGGGAGAAACACAGTTCAGAAGTGAAAATGAAACTGATTTATGTTTTACCGAGGATTCCCAGCCCGACGACGGGGAATATTCATGAGAATGTGAATCCATGCCAGACCCCATGCTGGAGAACTTCAATTACCGGGATCGCAACATCCTCCTTCGATCTGCCAGGGAGAAGAGAGAGCTGCGCTGGGGCTCGGCAACGATCAGACTTTTCCCCAGACTTCAGCCTGCAGATGCAAGACCACAGGAGAACTTTTCAAGCGGCCAAGAATATTCTCAGGAAAAAAGACGTTCGATATTCCATGTTATTCCCAGCCAAACTGAGGGTAGTCCTGAATGGCAAGACAACCTTCTTTACGACCATTGAGGCTGCGAAACGTTTTGCCAGGGACATACCAAACCCAAGATGCTCCCCTTGCGGAAACCCGTAATATTCTAATACAGTGGTCATCCATCTAAGTGCTCCTCCACACTGCACCAATGCTTTAGTGGTACGTCAGTGCTACACCTTTAAATGCTGCAGATATTTTGCCCCCCCGAGGGGCCACGACAAAGAAAATATGAGATATTTTAGGCCTGTGTCGCACAGAGCGTCCCCAGCCGACACGACTCCCCTGCGCCTGTTGGCAAACTCATCTGTTACATACCATTGTTTAAGTTACTGTGTTTTGTGTTTTTGCCCTCTCTGGGGCTGGGTCGTAAGGATGGGGGTGGAGTACTGGGAGCCGGTCAGTTTCTTTTCCTGGCTTGGGTGGGGGAGGGGTGGGACCTGTTGGGATGAGGCACTGTTTGAGCCGTTTTCCTTTATAGTTCGGAGGAACCAGAAATGTCACTTGCCATTTGCATTTTTTGGAGTTTATGTTACTAAGAGGAGGTGCGGGTCACTCATAGCCGCTTTACTGGGATAGGGGATCCAGGTGTTCTGACACAGCGGGTCCCGCTTTACTCTCCATATGTATGACACCACGTTATGTGTAATGTATTGACTTGGAATATAAGGGGATTCACAAATGCGAAGAAAGTATGTCTTATTGCAAACTATGCAAAAAACCATAAGGCTAATATCCTATGTTTGCAGGAGACGCACCTGGCACGAGTCGATAAACTCTCTAGCTTGTCAGGGTGGGGAATTCACAGATGTGGCTCATCTTATTTGACCTACTCACGTGGTGTTGCCACTTACGCCCACCAATCACTGGAGTTTAAATTAGATGCCAAAATTGGAGATGATGATGGGGGATTCCTGATGTTAACGGGTGAAATTGCAGGTGGAAGATAGCAACCCACCTACACACGACTATGAAATAATTTGGCCTGGTGAATTTAATGTGGCCCTATCCCGTGACCTCGACAGATCCACGCTTTTTACTCCAGGGTGCATGGCAGCTCCTCCAGAATTGACTATGTAATGGTATTGTTGAACTTTACTCAAAAAGTCAAAGACGCCTGCATCCTTCCCCGCTCCCTATCAGACCATTCCCCAGTACTGGTTGAGATTTCTGGTCCTTCGTGCTCCCACAGACAAATGCGCTGGCGTTTCAGAGCCCGCGCCTTGGAGGATGTAGCCTTCTGGGAGGAGATCAGGCGAGACATCCAGTTGTTTTTTTAAATTAACACAGGGTCAGTAGCAGATCCGGGAATAGTGTGGGAAACGTTCAAGGTATTCCTCAGGGGGAGCTGTATCGCAAAGGAGGGTGGGGTTCTGAAAGCCATACAGCGCCCCATCTCTTCCCTCGAACAGGAGATCAAGCTCTTGGAAACTGAACAGGGTCTCCATGACACCCACGGAGGGCAGCCCTGTCTCCAAACTGCTAGAACCGGGCTGATCCTATTTGCCAAACAGGATGAGCGATATTTGGAAGATCCGATCGCGGCAACCACATACGCCGAGGGCGATCGCCCCAGGCGCACTCTGGCCTGGGCGATCAAACCTGAACACCAATTAGAGTCTATAATGGAAATAGAAGGCCCAGATGGGACTCTGACCAAAGATAATGGCCAAATTAATAATACTTTCTGTGCCTACTATGAAAGACTTTATACTTCACAAACAGATGCCACTGAGGAGTCTATCTCTGAATACCTAGGACAGGGTCACCTTGGGCTGGCTGGATCCGGCTCTTGGTGCGGCACTGAACAAACCCCCCTCGGATGAGGAGTTCCGGAGCCCTATCCCCTCCCTCCCAAATGGCAAGCCCCCCGGGTTGGACGGTATTACGGCTGAATTATACAAAGCTTACCCTGATCTACTTATCCCCCAGACATGTATGAAGCGGCCAGAGTGAATGGCACTCTTTCGGAGTCCACTAGAACTGCCCTTATCACAGACCGGTTAAAGCCCTCAAAAGACCCACATAAATGCCCCTCGTTATCATTGATTAACACGAACAATAAGATTCTTGCGAAGGTCCTAGCAGACAGGCTACTTCCACGTGTACGTACATTGGTCCTCCCAGACCAGGCAGGCTTCGTTCCGGGCCACTCAACCCAGAATAATCTACGCTGCTTGTTCAGCCTCATCCACAATATAGACCCAACCATTCCTGTAGTGGCGGCCGCACTCGAAAGCCGAGAAGGCATTCGACTCGGTGGAGTGGGCCTTCCTGTTCAAAGTTCTTCGAAGACTGGGCCTTAGCACCGCATAGCTTAGCTGGATCAAACTGTTGTACTCGGCCCGATAGTCAAAATATACACCAATCGTATACTTTCGCACAGCATATACCCGACACGAGGAATTCGTCAGGGGTGCACATTATCTCCAATTCTTTTTGCACTGGCTATCAAACCATTAGCATGTGCATTCAGAGAGTTTCATGCCCACAGAGGAGTTAGGATATACTCCCACCTCTCCATCATCTCCTTTTACACAGATGATATGCTGCTGAATGTGAAACATCCCAACAGCAATATGACACCCTTGGTGGAGGAGAAAGCCCTTTTTGGCTCCTTCCCCGGATTGAAGATAAACTGGTCCAAATCCTAGGTGCTCCCTCTGATCCACTGTGTGCTTCAATCAGACATACCCGAAGAGTTCAGATGGTGCCCAGAAGGCATCCGTTATTTGGGTGTACAGGTAACTACCTCCTCATCCACTTTATTTCAACTAAACTATATTAAAGCTCTTGAACAACTTGAACATAAAGTCGATGCGTGGTTCTGTCTTCCCATCTCACAAACGCCCCGCATGTCATTGGCCAAAATGGTGATTCTTCCCAAACTTTTATATATCTTTAATAATGTCCCCTCATGGCCACCTTCCACATTCTGGTCCAGGCTTAGGAGCTTGATGATTCGACTCATGTGGGATGGGGGCCAGGCGAGAATATCACATGACACCCTGATTTTAACATATGAACAAGGAGGTCTGGACTACCCGGATTTATGGTCCTACCTGCTAGCAGCTCAGATCCAATATTTTATATGGTGGTGGGCCCCGATCTTCCGCATTAACTTTGTATTGTTTATTTTTAAATAAAACAATTTTTATTTTCTGTTTAATCCAATTACATACAGTCATCACATCATGTTATACTTTTCAGTACCTTAACATTATCATTGTCTGTTTAAACCCCAAACACACCCAACTCCCCCCTCCCCTAACCCGGCCTACTGCACCACATATATCTATACCACATCAACTTTTATATCTCGTACCTCACATGGCTGTTCGTCACTGTCCGGGTCATGTGCCGGCTCTTGTCCGCCCGCTGCAGAGGCAACCAACTCCTCAATTAAAGGAATAGTTCACTCAAAAATGTTATTGGCTCAAAAGATGGGCCATGATAAAAAATATACATAAAAAATATTTATTAAGAAAGTTCCTATGTAAACTTTTGAGCAAATGAGGCTCAAACTCATACATTTCAAGCACTAGGAGGCATCCATTTTGTGAAATAGATGAGCCTCTTGTGCTTGTGTTAATCTCTGCCCTTGCGGGACTAATGAAGCAAAAGCCAGCATGCTGTAATAAACAAAAGCTACCAGCAGGTGGCTTTTGCTTCATTATTGCCAGAGAGCACAGATTAACACAAGCTGCTGCTTGTTAGTGCTTTACATTTCATTCTTTTTTCAAAGCACTGCAAATTAAAAATGCTGTGGTTTTCTTACTAACTTAGGAAGAAAACCGCAGCATTTAAAATGTATTTATGTTTGCGGTGCCTTCATCTTTGAGTCTCCTGGGCTCCCCCGCCGCGGGGAGCCAAGGAGACTCAAAGCTGAAGCCACAGCAAACATAAATACAACGTTGTTGTATTTATAAATGTTGTGGTTTTATTTCTAAGTGATAAAGAAAACCACAGCATTTATAGCTTTGTATTTCTGTTTGCTGTGGCTTCAGCTTTGAGTCTCCTGGGCCGCCCTCCCCTGACCCAGGGGAGCCCAGGAGATTCAAAGCTAAAGCTGCAGCAAACATAAATGCTGTGGTTTTCTTTCTACGTTTCCCGGGCTCCTCCGAGCCAGAGGAGCCCGGGAAACGTAGAAAGAAAACCGCAGCATTTACAAATACAACAACTTTGTATTTCTGACTGCGGCGGCTTTCGCTTTGAGTCTCCTGGGCTTCCCGGGAGCCCGGGAAACAAAGAAAGAAAACCATGGCATTTACAAACATAACGTTGTATTTCTGATTTCCGTGGTCCCACAGCAATCACAAATACAACAAAGTTGTATTGAGAATTGCTGCGCCTTTGCTTTTTGCCTTTCATTTTGTGTGTTCTGTGCTTCCCTGGGCTTGGGGAGGGGTGAAAACGGAAAATGAAAGTGAAGGCAGCCTCCTCCATGTACAGCTCTGCTCTGGCTGCAGTAAGCAAAAGCTCCCAGTAGGGGGCTTTTGCTGCTTGTTTAGTGCCGCCAGGCCAGAGTTTAACATGAGCTGAGGAGGCTAACTGAAATGGCAAAATGGATGCTCCCATGTAAACGCTTTGAGCCTCGTTTGCTCAAAAGGTTACATAGGAACTTTCTTTAAAATTATGTTTAATGCATGTTTTTGATTATCGCCCATCTTTTGGGACAATAATATTTTTGAGCGCACTATTCCTTTAACTACCTCCAAGCTACCACCATTCCCTCCCCTTGTTCTTCCATCCTACCCACCGCTTCTTGCCCTACCACTGTTTCTGCATTAGCCCATTTTACCAGATCCTTCCACCATATCTGCACTAGAGGTCTTGCTTGTGCTTTCCACCCCATCGCTATTCGGCGTTTCGCAAATATATAGGCTAGGTCTTTAAGGTTGCTTATATGTTTGGCCCTTTTGGGTCTGGTAAAACCCCTAACAAGCATGCCAGGGGGGATCCGATATCTAGAATGATATCTGCTTTCACTAGCGTTTGAGCCACCTCACCCCAAAACCTGCCCACTTCCACACAAGCCCAAAACATATGAGTCAAGTCTGCATTCACCTCTCTACATTTCGGGCAAATTTATATAGCCGCTTGACCAAAATTTGCTATTTTGTATGGGGTCAAATATGCTCTGTGTGTTATGTACAATTGTATCTGCTGCAGCCTAGCATTCCTGGACACCTTCTTATGATACATCATAGCTCTGTTCCACATTGCGTCTGACATAACTTCCCCCAGATCTGCCCCCCATTGTTGTCTCGTCTGCCCTTACTCCTTCCCCACCTTGGACATTAGCAATTCGTATATCCTTGATACCTCATGCCCGCCCTCTGCCACATCATAAAATGACTATTGTTTCGTCCAACTGTAATCCCGCTCCCGTCTCCGGCCACCTGCTACGTATACATTGCAGTAGACCGGAGTGCGTCAAGTGTTGATGCACTCCATCCTCTTCTATCAAAGTCCCAAACTCTTTCGGAACCCCCTCCTTAATCAAGTCTCCCACCGTCACTACTCCATTAAGTTCCCAATATTTCTGCACACTCAAGCTCAACTGGTTGCTTACTCCCTCCAATACCACCAGCGGAACCTGTGGGGAATATGGTACAACATCCCCCATCAATTGACAAGCTCTACACCACATTACCCGCCCCAATCTCTTCAACCAGGGTAGGCTGGTCTTGCAAGGGTCTAGCATCCATACAATTTCTTTCAAATAGAACCCCTCTTCTGTTGCTTGCAACAACCGCGATTCGTGTGCCTGCACATCTACCAGCCATTTAGCCACAAATTGCAGTTGGCTAGCAATAAAGTACACCTCAAAATTGGGCAGTTTTATTCCCCCTAGGTCGTATGTGTTCTGGAGTTTCCATAGTGCCAACCTGCATCTAGACCTACTCCATAGGAACTCTACATATGCCATTTAGTTTAGTAGAAAACTGCCTAGGTATCGCAAATGGGACGTTCGCGAAAACATTGTGTAATCTTGCCAGCACCACCATCTTCAGCAGCGCCACTCTCCCCAACATGGATAATGGCAATTTTGCCCAAAATGTTATGGACTTTCCGATCCCATGCAGCGCTTTCACAGTATTATGTGTATGTTCGAGCCGAGGGTCGTGATAAATATGCACTCCGAGAAAGCGAAACGTATCCAATTCCCATTTTATTGGCACCACCGATAATCTGTGCAACGGGCTCCCCGCGTATTCCCCTAGCGGGAACAGGATTGACTTGTGCGGATTAATCGTTATACCCGACAGAGCGGCGTAACGTTCCATCACATCCAAAATATACTGCAAATTGGCCTCCGGATGTTGCAATTAAAGCAACATATCATCTGCATACAGTGATATTAAATGTTGTCCTTCAGCTGTTGCTATCCCTGCCTCTCCATATTCGTCTCTCAAATAAATCACGAGTGGTTCCAGCGCCAATATAAATAGCATCGGAGACCACGGACATCCCTGTCTCATACCTTTACTTAATTGCCACTGATCTGAAATTATCGTACCTGTTTTCACCCTGACTACAGGTTCGCTATATAGCAGTTCCACTGGTTTAATGTATGTTGGTCCCATACCAAACTCTTCCAACACCGTCAGCAGCCACGACCATCTGACCAAATCAAACGCCTTGACCGCGTCCAGGGATGCCACCACAAATTGCTACGCATCTCCCCGGATGCAATTTATCACATGATGCAGTCTACACAGATTACTAGTTATATTCCTATGCAGGACATATCCTGTCTGATCTGAATGTATGAGCTTGGCTATAAGCGGCCTGAGTCTGCGTGCCATCACTGCTGTAAGTATCTTCCCGTCCTGATTCAGTAACGGGAGGGCCCTGTATGAGCCACAGTCAGTATCTGGCTTGTTTGGTTTCAAGACGGGAACTATTATCGATTCCCTCAGAGATTCAGGCAATCTGCCTGTTTCTAGTGCTTCATTCAGCATTTCCAGCAGTGGAGGTAGTATCTCGGTTTTATATTCCTTATGAAATTCACTGGGGAGCCCATCTGCCCCTGGGACTTTGCCCGTCGGCAGCTCTCTAATCACATGTTCCAGTTCCTCTATTGTAATGGGACCCTCCAGTCCATCCCTCTCTTTTGCGCTCAGCTTGGGCATTCTTATCTCCGACAGTGCATCCTGTATCTCCGCTACATTGCAGCCCGAGGAATCCTCATAATTTTTCATAATACTCATAAAAGCATCTATTCACGCCCTCTTGTGTTTCTAGCAATTGCCCTTTACTCCCAACTACCACTCTTATTGGTTCCCATCTATTCTCGCTACGTGCTATACTTTCCAGCTTTTCCTCTGCCTCCTACAATTCCCGCAATATCACATCTTGCATTCCTTTAGACTGCGCCATAGCTGCCCCCCTCACCACTACCTTGAAAGCCTCCCACAGTGTGCCCGCTGTCCTGACACTACCCGTATTATGAAGAAAATACTCCTTCACTCTTTCTCTTAGACATTCGCGAAACCCGGTGTCCCGGAGTGTCTCAACCCTAAACCTCCATGTTGGAATCCTGGCCCTCAAGGGAAGAGCTTGCCACGTAACCATCAAAGGTGCATGGTCGATAGGACCCTCGCTTTATATTCCGCTCCAACAAACTCCCCTATCAATTCCCCCCTTACCATAATATAGTCTAGCCTCGTGTGGAGGTTAGTAGGGGCACTTTAGTGGAAATACACCCAGTCTAGTCCATGCATCCTTCTCCACACATCCTCCAATTTGAAAGTGTGCAGCAGTGCACTCAAGGCCTTTGCTGCTGGAGTTGGACACACCACTTTCCGATCCGATTTATCTAATAGTGGGTTTAGCGTACAATTAAAATTTCACACCCGTAGTAGTACCACGTCTCTATATTGGCCTATTTTGCCATATAAGGACCAAAAATATGCTGCTGCGTCATGATTCGGAGCATAGGTATTCATGATACAAATTTCTCTATTTTCCACCCTCCCGTGCAATACAACCATCTTGTCTTCTGTGTCCCGATAGGTCTGTAACAATTTAAGTGGGACATTCGGCGCCACCCAAATCAGCACCCCTCTGGCATAGGCTCAGTAAGTAGAGCCTAGGGTCCCCCCTCCCCATTTCCGGGCTAAGGTCTCTTGCCTGTCCTTAGTTAAGTGTGCCTCTTGCAGTAGTGCTATATCCACCTTCTGACGTTTCAAATATGTCATTACTCTGTTCCTTTTAATATAACTATTCAAGCCCCTGACATTCCAGGTCATGAACTTGAGATCACCCATTCTCCTTGATCACACCCGTTGTTGCTCTCCAACCCCTCCCTTCACCCTTCATTAGTGGTACGTGAATGTAGGCCAATTTCCCCAAAAACAACCCAACTCCCCTACCCTTCCGTTCCCAAACTAACCCCAACCTTTGCCCAGCTCTTAATATGAAGCTCAGGCATCCCCACATCTTGCTCCGGATTAGGCTCTGCAGCCGGCCCTCGGAGCGGAGCGGGCGGACACTATACTACTAGCCTCCGAAAATCAAAAAACAACTCTACTGGGGGTTATAGTGTGCTCCCGGCCTCGTCCAAGCATGACAACCGAGGTGCTCCTGCATTATGCCAATCATTCGTTACAGTGGTCCGATGGAGCTACAATTTCACTGATATATTCGTTACTCAATAGTCTGTTAAGAATTAAAAATGTACATCATACGGACAACGTGGATTCACTTATCGCTTCAACTCCTGGTAAAGTCATCTGCTTCCGACGGAAAGTTCAATACATCCATCCACTTCACAACATCCTCTGGGGTCTCGAAGAAGACAGCTCGGTCCTTGTGTATGACCTTCTGCTTCGCTCGGTATAGTAACATATACTTAAGGTTGGCTGTGCGTAATCTCCTTTGATCTCCACATAATGCATTATCTGCCTTTGTACCAAAAACGTGTAGTCCGGATACGCTGTAATGGTCACCGATGCTCTGTCGATCGTTCCTCCTTTCCGAAAATATTTAAAAATCTTCTCTCTGTCCTTGTAGTTCAGTAATTTGCCAATAATTGGTCTGGGTGGGTCTCCTAGCCAGCGCTCTGTGTGCCCTCTCAACTGTAAATCCTTGGGTGAGGCACCCTACACTGATCTCTTGCAACAACATGTTTTCAATGTAGTTGGTCGGGTCCTCGCCTTCCTCTTCCTCCGGGAGCCCGAACAATCCGTATGTTGTTTCTACGTGCCCTTCCTTATGCCTCCTCGGCTCTATTCTCTAAGTTTTGGACTTGTTGCCATAGCTTGGATATTTCCTGAGAGTTGTACGTGCAAATATACGTATTCGCTTTCACCTCTGTTTCAAGCACAACTGTTCTTTCTGCTAACACCCTAACATCTTGCCTCAGGAGGTTAACGTCTACACTAACAGCGTCGATTTAGGGATGTTTTCAGCTCTGCAATGGCATCTAGAATATGTTGGTCCCACCTCCTAGGGTCATCCGCATTCTGTTCTTCTTGCCCTAGTGTCTTCACAGCATCCGTGGTATGTGCTGGTTTTGTATAGCTGCCCATTGCGGGTTGTTTCCCTTTGGGTTTGCTGGGCGTGGACACCATCCCACCTCCAACACTGTGCTCTTTTCTATAGTTTGTTATGAGTGGTGCGATGCACCCCGGTTTGTTGTGGCCTGACGACCCTCAGTTCCTCTGGCACCTTTTGTCCTCTTCCTGCAGGCTCATAAGGAACAAGTTACTTACCTGTAACTGTTGTTCTCCAGCATGGGTCTGGCATGGATTCACATGCTCATGAATAAAAGAATGCATAGCAGTACACACATGCACAACCACGGGAGGTGGCAAAGGCTCAACATTAAGCATTACATCCAAAACTCAACATTAAGCAATTCTTACCTCCTCACCAGGCTCACCTTAGGCGAACAGGTTGCGCAGCACTGCTTGGCCGACCCTGGAGTCCTCCCTGGAATCCCGATCGACGCAGTAGAATTTCGTGAAGGTGTGCGTCGACCTCCACGTAGCAGCCCTGCAGATGTCCAGCAAGGGCACACCAGATAGGAACGCCGTGGTAGCTGCGATCGCTCTGGTGGAATGGGATCTCGGACGGCCGGGCAGCGGTCGGTTTGCCAACCGATGACAGTACATGATACAGCCGGAGAGCCATCTGGAAATGGTAGCCTTCGAGAGAGCCTTCCCCTGATTGACAGGTCCAAAGTTCACAAAAAGTTGTGACGTCTTCCGAAAACTCTTTGTGCGGTCCACATAGAACTTCAGCGCTCTAGCCACATCCAGCGAGTGCAAAGTCCTTTCAGCCGGCGACGAAGGCGATGGGAAGAAAACAGGCAACACCAAGGGTTCGTTGAGGTGGAAGTCCGACGGCACCTTGAGCATGAAGGAGGGGTGCGTCCTGAGCACTACCCTTGTGTCGTGGAAAGTCAAGTACGGCGGCTTGCAGGAAAGGGCCTGGATCTCTCCCACCCGTCGTGCGGAGGTGATGACCACAAGAAACGCTGTTTTCCACGACAAGAACTTCAACGGAGCTGAGTGCAGAGGCTAGAACGGAGATCCCATGAGCTTGGTCAGCACCACGTTGAGCTCCCACGCCGGGGCCGGGGCCTTCACCGGCGGGAACGATCTGAACAGTCCCTTCATGAATTCTTTCACCAGACGATGAGACCACAAAGACGTCCGTCCCGTGGTTCTGGTGTATCGGAAGATCGCAGCAAGATGAATCTTGATGGAAGCGTGCGCCAGCCCAGCCTTGGCCAGCGTCAGCAGGTACGGCAGTAATTGAGGAGCCGTAATCCGTAGAGGGTTAATCTTCTGTGCATGGCACCAGACAGAGAACCTCTTCCATTTGTGTCCGTAGCATTTAAGAGTTCAGGACGCCCTGGCCTTTGCAAGAACCTCTCTGCAGTCGGCCGGTATGTCGTAACCTCCAAACTCTAACGCTGCAGGAGCCAGGCCTGCAAGTTCAGCGACTTCGGGTCGTGATGGAGGATGGCGCCTCCTTCCCTGGAGAGAAGATCCGCGTCCACTGGCAGCTTGATTGACGGGGACGCTGACAAGTCCAGAAGGTCCGGGAACCATATCTGCCTCGGCCACGCAGGTGCGACGAGGATCATCCTGCACCGTGACCTGTTGAGCTGGTTGATGAGCCGGATCAGCAGCGGCAATGGAGGGAACGCATATAGGAACAGGCCCTCCCAGGGGAACGAGAAAGCATCGCCCATGCTCCTCGGCTGGGGAAACCTGCTGGCGAACCTCCGGCACTTGGAGTTCGTCGCAGTCGTGAACAGATCGATCTGGGGTGTGCCCCACCGTCGGAAGAGGCGGTCCACTAGATGCTGTCGTAGTTCCCACTCGTGGCACAAGCGCAGCTCTCTGCTGAGCGAGTCGGCGATGGTGTTTTTTATCCCTGCCAGATGAAACAGCACCAGAAACATCCCTTGGGCGACGGCCCAATGCCACAGATCCTGAGCCTCCTTGGACAGGGCTGGGGATCTGGTACCGCCCTGCTTCCTGATGTAGAACATGGTGGTGGTGTTGTCGGTGAAGATCCTCACCACCTTGCCCTTGAGGGACGGAAGAAAGGACCTGAGGGCCCAAAACACTGCACGGAGTTCCAGGACGTTGATATGGAGGGACTCCTCCGTCAGCAGCCAAAGGCCCCTCGCGTGCAGATTTTCGGTGTGCGCTCCCCACCCTTCCAGGGAGGCATCCGTGGTCACTGTCTTCTGGTGGCCCGGGGTCTGGAAGTCCAGGCCCGCCGTCAGATGCGCGCGGGTGCCCCACCACCGGATCGCTCGTCGGAAGCTCTCGTCGAGTGTGATCCTGTCCTCGAAGCTGCCCGTCGTCTGGATCCAGCGAGCGTCCAGGAACTCCTGTAACGGGCGCATCCGAAGCCTGCACAGGCGGATGAGATAAATGCAAGAAGACATCATTCCAAGGAGGGACTTGATGGACCAACCAGCATCCGCTGCACCTTACCCAAGATGGCCCTCGTCCTTTCCTCCGACGGAGAGGCCAGAAGCGCCACTGTGTCGAGCTTCGCTCCCAGAAACAGTGCGTCTTGAGCGGGCACCAGGTGGGACTTGGCATAGTTTATGGAGAATCCCAGGTCCGCGAGTAGTTGGACGGTCCTCGCCGTGTGCTCCGCGGCAAGCTCCTTTGTCTTTGCTCGGATGAGCCAGTCGTCCAGGTAGGGGTAGACATGGATCCCCTCCAGGCGCAGCCGCGCCGCCACCGGTGCGAGGCACTTGGTGAACACCCTGGGTGCCGACCTCAATCCGAAGGGAAGGGCTCTGAACTGGTAGTGACGCCCTTGGACCACGAATCTGAGAAACTTTCGGTGTCCCTTTAGGATGGGGATATGGAAGTAGGCATCCTCCAAATCCAACGACGACAGGAAGTCGCCCTCCTCCAGTTGACCCAGGACGTGTTGGAGGGTGACCATCCGGAACTTCTGTGCCTTGATGAATTTGTTCAGTCGTCGTAGGTCCAGGATGGGACGCCATCCTCCCGTCTTCTTCTTCACGAGGAAGTATCTTGAGTAAACTCCGGAGCCCCGAAGCCTCTTTGGGACGAGCTCGATGGCGCCTTTCTTGAGCATCGCCTTTACCTCCAAGAGAAGTTGAGGGACGTGATGTTCCTTCCTGGCCAAGGGGGGGAAGCGCGGGCACTTCTTTAGAAACTCGAGCGCGTGACCCTGGGCCAGGGCGTCCAGCACCCAACGGTCGGTGGAGATGGACTCCCACACGCTGACGAAGCTCGCCAGCCGGCCTCCCACCGGGGTGCTTCGGTGGGGGCCCGACCCCACGGCCGGTTCAGTCCTGCTTCGACGAGGCTTTGCTGCCTTGTCCTCCTTGGCGACGACGGCGGGGTCCGCCCGACTTGCCTCGTCCCCTGTAGGCTTCCTGTGACGACGAACGGGCCGCTTGACGATAGGTGGAAAATCCGCCACCGGAACCTTTGGAGGCACCCTGCTTGCCTCCGCCGCTCCGAAAGGGCGGCCGTCGTTGCTGGAGAACACCAAGAGCCCGGGCCGTCTCTGTGTCCGTCCTGATGGCTTGTAGGGAATCGTTACTGTTTTCCGAAACAGGTTGCTCCCGTCGAACGGCATGTCCAAGAATCTGGTCTGCACGTCCTGACGGAAGTCAGTTGCCTTGAGCCATCCACGCCGTCTAAGGCACACGCCGTCGCCCAACTGGCGAAATCCAGTGTCAGCGATGTCCGTCGCTATCGTAATGGCGCGGTCCGAAGCCACTTCTCCTTCCTGCAAGATCTCTAGGGCCTCCGCCGTCTTGTCGTCTGGTAAGAAGTCGAGCAGGGGGGCGATCTTGTACCACAACTCCCTGTCGTTGCGGGCTACGATAGCCAAGGCGTTGGCAGCCTTAATCGTCGTCGCTGCCGATGAGATGACTCTGCGTCCCATCGTGTCCAATTTCTTTCCCTCGCCGTCCGGCGGGGAGGTTGACGTAGAGGCCGAGGCCCCCTGCTTTCTTCCTGGCCGCCGCGGAGTCGACCGAGTCCGGGGTCGGCTGTGCCCGAAGGCACAAGGGGGCCGCGTCCGGGACCCGGTACTTCTTCTCGTACCGATCCCTTCTCGCAGGCGTTGTGGATGGGTTCTTGAGGAGGTCGAGACCCTCATCCCAGATATCGTCCAGTAGAGGTACAGCGAGGACCGTCTTCCTCTTGGTCTTGCGCCGTTGATAAAGGAAACCTTCCTTCTTCTCTTCCGGGCAGAGCTGAAAAAGCTCGGATGCCCTGGCGATCATGGCATGAAACGATCCAATCTCGTCGGGCGGGGAAGCCCGGGGAGGAGGTGACGACGGGAGATCCTCGTCGTGAACCTCGTCGTCTGTGCCCGTCGCGGCCGTGTCAGTCCCCGTATCATCCCCACGGGTCGTGGACGGAGAGGAGGGCTGAGCAGGGCGCGATGGTTGAAAAGGAGGTGGACGATGAATCCTTCTTCTCTTAGGAGGAGGGCTCCCAGAAGGGCCTGGCTCCGGCTCTCCCGTCGGGAGAGGTTCCTCCGTTGGTGGTAACGGCAATCTCATCCTTATCTCCGAGCATAAGGACTGTATAGCCAACAAAATGGCCGCCGAGTTGTCTTGCGGCACTGGTTGAGGGGAGACCAATGGGCGGTCAGGAGCCCCGTCGGCACCCTCGACGTTCTCGTCGTCTCCTACGTCGGGGTCCCTCCCGACGGGCTGGTCTTCCACGCCAGCGCCGTGGCTTAAGACTTCGATCAGCTCCTCATCAGAGGTTGAGGCCGAATCCACGACGACCTCCTGCCCCCCCCTTTTGCTTCTCCGTCGGAGGTTTCACGGGGGTCCTGTCGATGGGCATGAAAGAGGACTCCCTCTGCGGTGGCAGGGAGACTCTGGGCCCCGAGGTCGCCACCACTTGTGTAGCCTCCACAGGCTGAGCCAGGGCCGCCGCGACTGTCTCGATAGAGGCCTTGGCCGGTTTGGATTAAGGCTTTCACCACCTCAGTTGCGCTCACCGCCTTCTCCTTGGGGGGAGGGTCACCGCCTCGCTCCCCCTCCGATGGGGCCTTCGAGCTCGACCGGGGTCTCTCCAGGAGCTTCGCCGGGTGCCCGGCCTTCCTCTTACCCGAGCCAGAGCGTTGGCTCGTGGTTGATGGCGCCGGGGAGGATGCGCCCTGCCTGGCGCCCGTAGAGCCCGACCGTTCGGCGCTCCCGGTGCCAGCGGACTCGCGGTGCTTGGCCTTCTGTTGGACCCCCGTCGCCGGGGCGCCCTCAAAGGTCTTAGAAGACCGCTCGGGCTTCTTCTTCTTCTTCTCGCCTGACGGGCTCTTCCCTTCCAGCCAGTTGGCGAGTCGCAGATGGCGGTCCTTCATGGTCCGCTCCGACATATTGCCGCAAAACGCAGTCCTTCTCCACGTGCGTCTTGTCCTCATGCAGGCAGTAGAGGCAAAGGGAGCGTTCGTCCTCCTTAAAGACATTCTGAAGCTGGCATCCAGGGCAGAGCCTGAACAGCTTTCCGGGCGTTGAGATTCCCTTCTCCTGGGCCATGATCGAGATGGGCCTGAGAAACTTCTGGAGTCCTCCAAAAGCGTGGCTCGATGAAATCTTCACCCTTGAGCGGCGTAGAAGAATCCGACACGGGTCCCCGTTGATCGGATAAAGAAACGGTGGAACTTGAGGCTCTTTTGACCGAAAAAGAGAACATTTTCCTAAGAAAAAGCGTGAAAAAAGCACTAAAGCTCGAGAGCAATAGCACGAGGATCCCAACACTTGAACGTGCGGTAAAAATCTGAAGATGGCTGCCAGAGGCGGGGCTTAGGGAGATGGCAGTCATTGGCTGTGGTCAGTATGACGCAGAGATCAGTGATTGGTTACTACTACGAAAGACAGATCAGAAACGAAACGGACACTGATTTTTCTTTACCGAGGATTCCCAGCCCGACGACGGGGAATATTCATGAGCATGTGAATCCATGCCAGACCCCATGCTGGAGAAATTCTTGTATCCCATTTGATTCTGAGGTGTCGCCCACCCCACTTTGTCTCCTCCGGGCTACTCACTTCAGGAGCTGCCTGCCAGCCTAAGCTTATCTGGGTATCACTCCATCCGTCACCTCTCCAGGTCATTCGCTTGGTATTGCGTACAATCGAGATGCCCCTTCCTGCATCAACTCTTTCCACTTCTTGCTCTCAGTTCATTTTCCCACTTGGCACTGTTGCTGGCTAGTGCTTAGAAGTCCCAGTGGCAGTCCCAGCAGGTGTCAGTTTCTCTTTTTTATTTTTTTTGGGCCCTCTAACCTCCACTCTACATTGTTCAGGCGATCCAATGGCAGGCGGGTGGGACTTCATGGACCAACTATCCTTTCCTCACAGTGACCTTGCTTGTGGGCTGTCGCGTCTTTTATATCTGTCTGACCGTCCACCCAGCTACAATGTTCTTTGCCCCTTCCAATGGTGACCTCCCCTCGAGTGGGAGCGTTGTTTCCCTCTTCACATCCCATTGCGGGGCGTTTGTTTAAAGGTTTATATATGTTCCACTTTGTAGTCATCACAGCCCTAGGATGACATTCACGCTACGCAGTGATCTCCCGAGTTCGAGGCGTGTAACTGTGCTCCTGCACCAGTGGGCGTGTACCCCTGCAGCCAGTTACGTGCCTGCAGGTAGGTCAGTGCTGGATGAAGGGTCCTAGATCATTCGGTGCATTACATGCCTTGATGCTCTTCTATCTGGCACCTCATTCCATGGGCAACCACTCTTGTGTAAGGCAGCTTATTATTCTGTCATTGCCTTCACTTCCCCACCACAGTTCCAGTTTCACCAGCCCCACAAGTTGTGCTCACAATAATTCGGCTGTACACGTCGTGCCTACATGCCACGATTCTGTCCGCTTGATTCCGCTTGCCAATATATCTGCCGTTGACGTGTTAAAACCCAGGCTCCATCAGCTCTGCTTCCGAGGAGTAACTGTGTACAGTATCCCTCGGTTTCGCTCTGACTCTGCTGTTCTTCTCTATCGAGTGAGCCACTTTCATGTAATGTCTTCCGTGTACGGGACACATCTATGCCGACGCAATTATTTGCAGCTGCTCCTCCAACTCTCCTCTGAAGCCTCGTCAGTTTACTGGAGTCGCAACAGTTGCTGACTCCCTGCAGCAAGCCTCCCCGTCTTCCTGGGCACTTCGTAATTCGTCCCTCGTTCTGGCACGGAGACTCTGTCCCTGCAATGGAACCTACGTACACGCCTTTCAGTTGTCACCTTTATGCTGCACCGGCCGTGCTTCGCCCCACTGCCTCACATTGCCAACCACGTTTGTTGCTCTCAATGGTCTTTGCACACACGCAGGCGGTTATTCCTCTGCAGCCTCTTAAGTTTCTGTCCCGTTCCTTTGTCTTGAGCGTGCCGCCATTTTGGTATTACTTTCGGTGAGCTTCAGAAAGTTTTCACTGCCCGCAACTCATGCATCCAAGCGCCGATCATTGCAGTTTCATGCTGCCTGTGTGCCATAGGTCTTTATACAGCTGCTCTTTCGATTTTATGTTCCAATTAGCTTTTTCTTACGCAGTTCTTGACTGTAACATGTAGGATCAGCAGGAGCTTCACCGAAAACAAAGCTTATCGCATGGCTCCGTAGCCACGCCCTTCCACATATCCTTCATGAAAAAGCCACGTCCCATCCGGATGATGTCAGGGGACTACTCTGGGATACCTCTGTGCGAGAAGAGAAATCGGAAATACAGCCCATAGCCAACACATTGAGGGCTTGGAGCGCCTTGCAGTAGGAAATTACACACTCTGAGTAGTTTTTCCCTGACATGGCCCTGTATCGATCCAGAGGCGTCTACCTCACCCTGAACATATTTTTCATCATCGCCAATACTTTGAGAGGCTGGGGATCATGACATTAGGTGACAATAGAGGTGAATGCACTGCGGTTACACAGTTACTGTATCTCCGAATACGTGAGGTGGTCCGGACCAAATGGCCCAACTTCCCAGTGATTCCCTCCCTATCCTCAACCCTCCAGTGTTTCATCAATTCCCCTACCAGGTATAAGTTAGTCTCCTCCTTATATAAAAATATTAGATCGCAGAAGACGTCACTAATACATACCTCCAAAACTTGATGGGATATAGCACTGGGGAAGGTGCTTACTGAGGTCCAATGGAAACAGGACAGCCTTCACACCTGTGCCGTTTCCATGAATAGTCGTCTTCAGCTAATACATTTTGTATGAATCAGATGTACTACTCCTGGGCTAAACTCCACAGAATCTATCCAACCAGATCCCCACAATGCATTAGATGTAGATCTGACAATGCTGACTTTATTCATGTAGCCTGGAATTGTTCACGAGTATGGCCCTTCTGGGATCGCATTAAGGATCTCATGTCTGAACTGTTAAAAGGCCATACCTTAAGCACCCCCGAAACATAGCTCCTTACCCTGCATGATGTGGGCTCTGAGGGCAAAGTGAAATTGATAGCGATGGCCTCAGTTGTGGCCAGGTTGATGATTGCAAGGACTTGGGGGCAACGCAGACCCCCTCATACAGCGAATGGTTCAACTATATGAATATGTTTGAGAAGAAAGAGTTCCTATATGCCTCTTCACTCCATGAGGGCAGCAGGTCCTAAAGATTACTGGCTCCCCTTTAGAAGCTACATGAACCGGGCCCAAGACGGATCACGCCTGAGTACTCCAGGTGACTTGCTCTAATAGCATGTAACCCCCCCACCCTCTTCGGGAGGTAGCAAGTGGTTGTGTCCCTCCCCCTTTGGTAATGTAGGAAGTTAAACCTGACTCTTTGTTTTTCCTTTCCCCTCCCTTCGTCTTCAGTTACCCATATGTTTGTTTTCTCCATCATAATATGTTGTCTGATCTTGGCACTTCTGTTTGGGGGTGAGGGTTATGTTTAGGGTCGTTACTTCGTCTTGGACATGTCGTCTCGCTCATTGACATGATGAATTTATGTTTATGTTTTTTTTCAACCAAAACCTAATAAAGAAAGCTAAAAAAAAAAAAAAAAAAAGATTCAGGGTTTCCTTCCCCAAGTTCCAAGTAACACAGTTCCAAACACAAAAGATTCTTGTGAGTCTGTTTTCAAATCAGAAATGTTCCAAGTCCAGGGTTCCCTCCCCTATGATTTCAGTATCACAAACAAATATAATTTGTCATCTTAGGGTTCTTTGACACACTTGCACCGTCTTTTGCATGTAAATATCTTGACTGTGTTGGATTAAACCCCAAGATTCAAGTTCAATATATATTTCTACTGTAAGTAGTTTTCAAGCAATTTGATATTCAATATGCCTCTTTTTGGTTCAATATTAAAGTTTCATTAATTTTAGAATTCAGCATACAGTCATTTTACTTGAGTTTAAAGTTTTGTTCAATTTAGAATTCAAAATCTAACAGTTCTGCTTATTTGTAAAGTTTTCACTCAGTTCGCTGTTCAACAGACATGGGTTGCACATGACTTTGAAAATGCATTAGAAATCACAGGTAGGAGCTAAAACTTCATGGATTTGGCCTAAATCTCACTGGACCCAGACTGGATGCAGGGAAAGTTTCCAGGGGCAGTTAAGTACTCCCAAAGTCACTTTAGAAGAGGTGCAAGTGTGTAGAATGTTTGCATAGAAATCAGAGGGACAAAGTCAATTGGCGATCCGCTTGGATGTGGAAAAGGCAAATAAGTCCAGCTTCTAACTTAAAGGTGCACTTTTAGCAGTCAACAAACAAGGGAGGACCAAATACGATCACAATGAAGAGTTCCATAGGCTCCAGAGGCCAGTTCCAGAACCAAAAGCCCCAGAGAAAGATACAGAACAGCAAGATGAGCCCCAATGGAAACTAATAGAAAAATGCAGTTTCCACCACAGATCACAGGGACTCCTAAGTGTGACTATCTCCAGTAACCCACCACTCCAGGACCGGGAGGGGGATACTCACAGTGTTGGCTCCAAGAAAGTTGGTTCTCGGAAGGATAAACAACCCGGTAAGCGCAAGGCTTCTTTTCTAGGTGGGATTTACAGGATGAGACGGCACCCCAGGCCAAAGATAACCCCAACAATGAAAAAGAAGAAAACATGGGCTTCCTTGAAAAGAGCCCCTCAAGCTAGAAGCGAAAGCAATGGCAATGGAGTCTAAAGAATGCAATGGAAGCCAATAAAGCAGATTCCAGTAGCTTGAAGGACAAATGACGGTAGACCAGCCAGAGAGGACACTCCCACAGTGAAGACTATGGCGGGGACCAATCCAGGATGGCTCGGAGAGCAAAAGAGACAGGCTGTTGGAGTCTCAACACCCATCGAGGCAACAGCAGAGACCTTCGGTAAAAAGCAGCAAGCAGCTGTAAAGCAGCATGGCGACGGTCCTAACATGGAAGGCCTGATACAGCACAGAAGTGGAGTCAGGAGGAGGAAAGAGAAGGCCAAGGTGGGATGACCAGGCTCCAAAAACCAAAACCGAAGATTTGCCAGGGACAACAGCATCCAGCCAGTATGGCCAGTTCCGGTCCTTGAAATGCAGTTACTTTACGAAACGCCGGAAAATCCTCCAACAGGTAAGTAAACTTGCTTCATCTAAAAATGACAGTGCGAACCGAGATTAGGTACAGGGGTTCCCCTTAAATACCACCACTAGCAGGGGTGGTCTAATTCAGCCTAACAATCACAATATAGGGCCAGGGACAAAGAATTAAGAGCCCAGCCCATCTGATTGGCCTTCATATCTGCCCCTCAAACCAGACCACTCCCACTAGATGAGATATGGCCTTCTCAGGGACAGAGAGTGGTCTAAATCAGTCAAAATCAAAATTGAGGCTGCCTCACTGGGTTGGCAAAGTGCCCACAAAAGCCATTTTAGGCCTGCCTCGTGGTTCCCCTGAACAAGCAGGCACCTAAAACAAAACAGACAAGAATATGACTTTCATAAATACTTTGGTACCCCACTGGATATTCAACCTAAGGCACAAAGGGTGCTTAAGGAGCACCCTTGGGGATGGGAGCCTTCTGGGTAACCCAGGACCATATAATCAAAGCGAGTGAAAAAGAGTTGCAAGAGTAAGGGGACCATAGTAGAAAAGGAACAAGTTACTTACCTGTAACTGTTGTTCTCCAGCATGGGTCTGGCATGGATTCACATGCTCATGAATATTCCCCGTCGTCAGGCAGGGAATCCTCGGTAAAGAAAAAATCATTATCAGTTTCGTTTCTGATCTGTCTTTCTTAGTAGTAACCAATCACTGATCTCTGGGTCATACTGCCCCCAGCCAATGATTGCCCTCTCCCTAAGGCCCACCTCTGGCAGCCATCCTCAGATTTGGTAGCACGCAAAGTGGCAGTATGACCAAGTGAAGAGCCGCAGAGGGGTAGGCGGGAGTGTTCGCATGTGAATCCATGCCAGACCCATGCTGGAGAACAACAGTTACAGGTAAGTAACTTGTTCCTTCTCCAGCATGGGGTCTGGCATGGATTCACATGCTCATGAATAAAAGAATACATAGCAGTACACACATGCACAACCACGGGAGGTGGCAAAGGCTCAACATTAAGCATTACATCCAAAACTCAACATTAAGCAATTCTTACCTCCTCACCAGGCTCAACTTAGGCGAACAGGTTGCGCAGCACTGCTTGGCTGACCCTGGACTCCTCCCTGGAGCCCCGATCGACGCAGTAGAATCTTGTGAAGGTGTGCGTCGACCTCCATGTAGCAGCCCTGCAGATGTCCAGCAGGGGCACACCAGACAGGAACGCCGTGGTAGCAGCGATCGCTCTGGTCGAATGAGCTCTCGGACGGCCGGGCAGCGGTCGGTTTGCCAACCGGTGACAGTGCATGATGCAGCCGGAGAGCCATCTGGAAATGGAAGCCTTCGAGAGAGCCTTCCCTTGATTCACAGACCCAAAGTTCACAAACAGATGTGACGTCTTCCGAAAACTCTTTGTGCGGTCCACGTAGAACTTCAGCGCTCTAGCTACATCCAGCAAGTGCAAAGTCCTCTCGGCCGGCGTCAAAGGCGACGGGAAGAAAACTGGTAACACCAAGGGCTCGTTGAGGTGGAAGTCCGACGGCACCTTGGGCATGAAGGAGGGTGCGTCCTCAACACCACCCTTGTGTCATGAAAAGTCAAGTATGGAGGCTTGCAAGATAGGGCCTGGATCTCTCCCACTCGTCATGCGGAGGTGATGGCCACGAGGAACGCTGTCTTCCACGACAGGAACTTCAAAGGCGCCAAATGCATAGGCTCGAATGGGGTCCCCATGAGCCTGGTCAGCACCACATTAAGCTCCCACCCCGGGGCAGGAGCCTTCACCGTCGGGAACGAACGGAATAGTCCCTTCATAAATTCCTTCACCAGGCGATGAGACCACAAGGACGCCCGTCCCGTAGTCCTGGTATATCGGGAGATGGCAGCCAGATGTATTTTGATGGAGGCGTGAGCCAGTCCAGCTTTGGCCAGCGACAGTAGGTACGGAGGTACTTGAGGGGCCGTAATCCGCAGAGGGTTAATCTTCTGTGCACGGCACCAGACAGAGAACCTCTTCCACTTATGACCGTAACACTTGAGAGTTGAGGACGCCCTGGCTTTTGCAAGAACCTCTCTGCAGTCAGCCGGGATATCGTACCCTCCAAACTCTAGTGCTGCAGGAGCCAGGCCTGCAAGTTCAGCGACTGCGGGTCGTGATGGAGAATTGTCGCCTCCTTCTCTGGAGAGAAGATCCGCGTCCGCCAGCAGCTTGACTGGTGGGGACGTTGACAAGTCCATAAGGTCCGGGAACCAGATCTGCCTCGGCACTTGGAGTTCGTCGCCGTCGCAAAAAGGTCGATCCGAGGTTTGCCCCATCGTCTAAAGAGCCGATCCACTTGGTCCTGACGTAGTTCCCACTCGTGGCACGAGCACAGCTCCCTGCTGAGTGAGCCGGCGATGGTGTTATTTATTCCTGCCAAGTGGAAGGGAACCAGAAACATCCCCTGGGCGACGGCCCAGTGCCACAGATTTTGGGCCTCCTTGGATAGGGCTGGGGATCTGGTACCTCCCTGTTTCCATATGTAGAACATCGTGGTGGTGTTGTCGGTGAAGATCCTCACCACTTTGTCCTTGAGGGACGGAAGGAACGACTTGAGCGCCCAGAACACTGCTCGGAGCTCCAGAATGTTGATGTGGAGAGACCTCTACTCTGGGAGCCAAAGGCCTCTTGCATGGTGATCTCCGGTGTGGGTCCCCCAACCCTCCAGAGAGGCGTCCGTCGTCACCGTCTCCTGAAACGCTGGGGTATGAAAGTATGTGCCTGTAGTGAGGTACGCACGGGTACCCCACCATAGGATCGCCCGACGGAACTCCTCGTCGAGAGGGATCCTGTCTTCGAAGCAGCCCGTCGCCTGAAACCAGCGGGCGTCGAGGAATTCCTGTAGCGGACGCATCCGAAGTCTGCAAAGGGGTACAAGGTAGATGCATGAGGACATCATCCCGAGGAGGGACTTGATGGACCTCACCCTGGCCACGTCCGTGGCTAGCAGGCGCTGCACCTTGCCCAGAATGGCCTTCGTCCTCTCCTCCGACGGGGAGGCCAATTGCCCCACTGTATCGAGCTTCGCTCCCAGAAACAGTGCTACTTGCGACGGAACCAGGTGGGATTTGGGGTAGTTGATGGCGAATCCCAGTTCCGTGAGCAGCCGGACGGTCCTCGCTGTGTGTTCGACGGCGAGTTCTCTTGTCCTTGCCCGTATTAGCCAGTCGTCCAGGTAGGGGTAGACGTGGATCCCCTGCAGGCGCAGCCGCGGCGCCACTGGTGCCAGGCACTTGGTGAATACCCTGGGTGCCGACTTTAATCCAAACGGCAGGGCTCTGAATTGGTAGTGGCGTCCCTGAACCACGAACCTGAGAAACTTTCTGTGTCCTTTTAGAATGGGGATGTGGAAGTAAGCATCCTCCAGGTCCAACGACAATAGGAAGTCGCCCTCCTCCAGCTGTCCCAGCACGTGCTGGAGGGTGACCATCCTGAATTGCTGCGCCTTGATGTACTTGTTTAACCGACGCAGGTCCAGGATGGGGCGCCAACCGCCTGTCTCCTTTCTGACGAGGAGGTACCTTGAGTACACTCCGGAGCCCCGGAGCCTCCTGGGGACGAGCACGATGGCACCTTTCTTGAGCATCGCCCTTACCTCCAACAGCAGTTGAGGGATGTGATTCTCCTTCCTGGCCACGGGAGGAATGCAAGGTCCCTTCTTTTGGAATTCCAGCGAGTGCCCGTTGGCCAGGGTGTCCAGCACCCAACAGTCGGTGGAGATGGACTCCCACACGCTGACCAACTTCGTCAGCCGGCCTCCCACCGGGGTGCTTCAGTGGGGGCCCGACGCAACGGCCGGTTCAGTCTTGCTTGGAGGAGGCCTTGTCGTCTTGGCCTCCTTGACGACGACGGCGGGATCCCCCTTGCTTGCCACGACCTCTGTAGGCCTCCTGGGTCAAGGAGCGGGCCGCCTGGCGGTATGTAGAAGAGCCACCGCTGGATCCCTTGGAGGCACCCTGTCTGCCTCCAGAGCTCCGAAAGGGCCGTCGTTGTTGAAGTACCCCTAGGGCCCGGGCCGTCTCCGAGTCGGTCTTGATGGCCTGGAGCGACTCGTCCACCGTCTTCCCAAAAAGGTTGTTGCCATCAAACAGCATATCCAACGCTCTGGTCTGGACGTCCTGGCGAAAGTCCGTCGCCTTGAGCCATCCTCGTCGTCGGAGGCAAACCCCGTTGCCCAGTTGGCGAAATCCGGTATCGGCAATGTCCGTTGCCACCGTTATGGCATGATCTGATGCCACCTCTCCTTCCTGCAGAATCTATAGGGCCTCCGCCCTCTTGTCGTCCGGTAGGAAGTCTAGCAGGGGAGCTATCTTGAACCAAAGCTCCCTGTCATAGCGGGCCGCGATCGCTAAGGCATTGGCCGCCTTAATCGTCGTCGCCGCTGACGAGATGACTCGTCGTCCCATGGAGTCCAACTTCTTGCCCTCAATGTCCGGCAGGGAAGTGGAAGTTGAATCCGCCGCACCTGCTGCTTTCTTCTTGGCCGCTGCAGAGACGACAGAGTCCGGTGTGGGCTGGGCCCTGAGGCACCACAAGAGGGCAGCATCGGGGACTCGGTACTTCTTCTCGTACCTGTCCCTCTTGGCGGGTGTCGTGGAAGGGTTCTTGAGGATAGCCAGCCCCTTGTCCCAGATGTCGTCGAGCAACGGCACCGCAAGGACCGTCTTCCTCTTGGCCTCTCGTCTTTGGTAAAGAAACCCTTCCTTTTTCTGTTCTTCAGGGCAGAGCTGAAGAGCTTGGAGGCCCTAGTTATCATGGCATGAAAGGAGCCAATTTCGTCGGGTGGAGAAGCCCGAGGGGGGGTGATGACGGGATGTCCGTTGTGTCATCGCTGCCGTCGTCGTCCGTCCCCGTCGCTGTATCCGTCGCCGTATCCTCTCTAGGGTCCGGCGAGGGGGATGAGGGGTCCACAGGTATCGCGGGCACGAAGGGAGGAGCGGGGTGGACTCTCCTCCACTTGTTCGGAGGGCTTCCCGACGGGCCTCGTTCTGGAGTAACCTCGCCCTTATCTCAGTACATAAGGATTGGATCGCCAACAAAAGGGCCGCTGAGCTATCCTGGGGCTCGGGTAATGGCTGCGACGGACGGGATGGCTGCTCCACATTGCACTCTTCGTCGCCATCGTCGCTATCTTCGATCACATCAGCGGGAACCGTCCCCTGGGATCGAACCTTCTCGAACTTCTCGTTGAGGCCCTTCCCGGTTTCCACCAGATCCTCCTCAGAGGCTGATTCCGAGTCTGTAATGGCCACCGCCCCCCCTCTTTTTCCACCGGGGTCTTTACGGGGGTCTTAACGATGGGCTGGAAAAAGGATTCCCTCTGCGGTGGCAGGGATACTCTGGGCCCAGATGCCGTTTCCACTGGTGTAGTCTCAGCCGGCTTCGCCAGGGTCGCAGCGACCACTTCGATAGAGGCCTTTGCCGGCTGGATCAAAACCCTCACCACCTTAGGTGCGTCCTGTGCCTTTGCCTTGGGGGGAGGGTCAGCGGCTCACTCCCCCACGGGTCCCTTCGAGATCGACCGGGGCCGCTCCAGCAGCTTACCCGGGTTCCCGGACTTCCTCTTCCCCGAACCAGAGCGCTGGCTCGTGGTTGAACGTGCCGGGGAAGTCGCGCCCTGCCTGGCAGCCGAAGAGCCCGACCTTTCAGTGCCCGCGGACTCGCGGTGCTTGGCCTTCTGTTGGGCCCCCGTCGCCGGGGTGCCCTCACAGAACTTAGAAGCCCGCTCAGACTTTTTCTTCGCCTTCTCACCTGCTGTGCCCTTCTCCAGCCAGGCGGCAAGGCGGGAACGATGATCTTGTTTGGTCCGTTCCGAAAGGTTCTTGCAGAACGCACAGTCCTTCTCCACGTGCGTCTTGTCCTCATGAAGGCAGTAGAGACATCGCAAATGCTCGTCCTCCTTGAAAACATTTTGTAATCCGCATCCAGGGCAGCACCTGAACAGCTTGGATCCGGGCATCGAGCTTCCCTTGTCCTGGGCCATGTCCGTTGAGGTAGGCCGCAGATCTTCCGGAATCCTCCAAGAAGCATAAACTCGACGAAAACTTTACCCTTGAGGGGCGTAGAAGAATTCCAAAACGGGTCCCCGTTATCGGAAGTAGAAACGGTGGAGCTTGAGGCTCGATTAAACCGAAAAAATGAGAAAATCTCCTGAAAAAGCGTGAAAATGCAGCAAAAACTCGAGAGCTAAAACACGAGGACTCCCAACACTTGAACGTGCGGTAAAAATCTGAGGCTGGCTGCCAGAGGCGGGGCTTAGGGAGAGGGCAGTCATTGGCTGGGGGCAGTATGACCCAGAGATCAGTGATTTGTTACTACTAAGAAAGACAGATCAGAAACGAAACTGATACTGATTTTTTCTTTACCGAGGATTCCCAGCCTGACGACAGAGAATATTCATGAGCATGTGAATCCATGCCAGACCCCATGCTGGAGAACTGTATGACCACCAAAACTAGGTCAGTGATCTAAAGATAAAAAGGGATAAACCAAAAATTCAAGGGGGGGCCTAAAAAGACCCTACAGAACTCACAAACATGAAATTAGGTCTTAACAGATAGTATCAGGGTGGGGTACATATCACAGTTGAGTAAAACAGAGGCGTTGTGACCAATGAGATGATGCTACGTACCAGGATTTCTCTTTTACCCGGTATAAGCAGGAAGCAATTTAGTGTCATCTAGCAATGTATTTGGTGTATTAGGGTAACAAAGGGTGGAATAGGTGACTTGCAGGATTAGGGTAAAAAAGGGTGGAATAGGTGACTTGCAGGATTAGGGTAACAAAGGGTGGAATAGGTGACTTGCAGGATTTGAGGAATATCTAGATATAATTCATATAGTTAAATCGGCTCGGTACGTAAAACCAGATCAAGTCAATTAGATGGCTCAGGTAGATGAAACCGAAGGAGGCAGAGAGTGAGGATTTAAAGAAGAGTGAAAATGATGTAGGTACAACATTTTAAACCAAATGGAGGGATGTCAGTCAGGTAGTGGTGTTGTGGGGGAAGTAGACGACAAGAAATAGCAACACACCAAGCTCTCAGAAACCAATTGAAGTATGTCTCTCTCCCTACGATGGAGCTTGGCTTAAACGGGTATATAATATTTGCATTGGCTTTTACATTTCAGATCATCAATATTAAGTCCAATGCGAGGACTGTCAACATTGTAGCATTGTACTTCTCTGCAGGGAATGAAACATTATCCCCAGTGGGTGCTGCACGCATTCTCCTCTGTGGAACCATCTCACCAATCGTCACCCCTCTATTCTGACCTCAACCCACCCCAAGTACATGGTGGAAAAGTTTAGAATCTGTGAATTTTGTTTGATCCGGAACTATCCTTTACTCAACAGATCGGTTTGATCAATAGCATGTGTCACTTCACACTAAACCTACTTGACAAGGCCATTCCCGGGTTGGACATAAACCACAAAGCACAGTTAATCGATACCTTAATCATGTCAAAATTAAATTAGATTCATGCAATATCCTGCTAATTGTAACCCATCAAAAAAGTAATCGCTTGACTGCAGGAGACTCAAAATAGGACTGCTTGCTTCATCCTTGTCTTTGGAGACATGATCACATTTCAGGGGCTCTTAAATTGCTGAATTGACTGCCTATTCAAATCAGCATCAAGTTCATCAAAGTCCTCTGCCTCATTAGGAGAGCCTTCTGGAATACAGGCCCATCCTACATCTCAACTCTTCAAATCCCCTATGTTCCAGCAAAGAAAACAAGCGAACACCAGCAACCCACCAAAAGAAAAGACTGGGCAGCGATCCCTAGTGCTCCCAGGTCCAATTGTATACAATGCCCTGACTCTGGAGCTCAGTTTGGAACTGGATCACCTAACTGACTTTCAGGAGAAAACGCAAAACACTGCTTTTCATAAGGGCATATCCAGTAAGGCTGGTACTGTAATATAGGCTATCCCAGGTGGTCTGCCGGAAGGTATACTTGATATACATGCACTTACTAGCACAATGTATGATTGCTTTCCTTTACGTAAAGTTCTGAAATTTTAATCAAGTTGCGAATAGGCTGGCTTACCGTCGTCACAAAACCCTTGACCCGTTTCTGCACTGTCTTGCTCCATCTGTCTAGCCAGCCCTTCCCTTTTTCCATTAGGCTCGCTGAACTATCTAGCAATACAAATAAGGAGCATTATAAAGTAAAAAAATAACATAATATACCCTTATCTGAAGAATCATATTTACTGTGTTTCTATGACAACAATAGAACCCATGTAATCATCATTGATGAGGTCAACATATCTAACTTGTAGAATCAAGAAGCACATTAAAGAAGGTGCGAGTTCTCTGAAGTGCCCTGGCGAAAATGCATTAAACAGAAATGTCCCACAATGTTGTTATGGTGTAGTTTCTGAAATACACCATAACAATGTAATGTGTTGGTTTATGTAAGTGGCATAAAAGCCTAAATGTAAGGTATAATGAATGGGAGAAGGTCAATCAATATTGTCACCAACATCAACCTGAATCTCTGCAACTTGCAATAAAAAGGAATCGTTAGCTAGCAAGATTGAACCAACATAATATCAAGATCTCTGCAAACACACTGACATTTGTGGTGGGGCTATTTCAACCACAATCTCAACTTGATCTTTCTAATACTCATCATTTAGAGGTTTGTCTTGATTCTTCTTACATGCTTTTATACTAAGCTATTCACCTCAGCACTTGTATTTGCATTCTGTTTTGCTTGTCTCATACCTTTTAGGATCGGTACATGGATTCCAAGTCACTTCTGGGTCAGGGATATCTTCGAGGTATGGATAAATTGTTTCTCTTGTGAAAAAAAAGCCATAAAGTCCATCTTCTGGAGTTACAATTATATGAGCACCCTGTCAAAACAATGAACGTTAAAATTAGTTACAAAAGAGAAAATATACCATGCTTTTCTATCAATGATAAGGATTCGACACAGAACATTCAAATCCCCATCTTAGTAAACATAGTACTTGTGGTTTCAACCTGTTATGGATTCAGACCATCAATGTACCCTAGGGTAAATGGCCAAATGAAGGTCGACAAAATCAAAGACAAGGCTTTTGAGGAAAACAAAAGTTACACCGATAGTGTGGTAATGCAATCTGTGCAGGGATTTTCATGAACCAGGATTGCTGCAATGCACTGGAGTGACAGACTACATGCACATAGCTAAGAAATCAGAAAAGCTATGCAATGCACTCTGTAACAAGGCAAAGCAACCTGCGGCTCTACGGACCTTTTGGACCATGACTCCCATAGTCCTGCATGATTGACTATATTGCTTAGGGCTGATGAGTTGTAGACCAAAGATCTGGAGAGCCACAGGTTGCCTCCCGCTATCCTAGAATGACAAAGTTTCTTCTGCATTCTGAAAGAACAATTGGTTTGTGATTAAAACAGATGATGTTCTGATTATACTTAATGATTATCTGTGCAATAGCATGATGCTCTCCTAGTGAAATAATGTTGGGTCTCAACAGAATTGCAGAGGGAACTTTATAGAGAAACTATTCGCCTAGGAAAGGTGGCACAGACAAGAAATACCCATTCAGCAGGAAGATGGAAGCTGGCAGCAGACACCAGCTGTGAGCTCTAGGTTACAGAATGTCTTGCTGTCAGAAGAGGGCAGAAGATGTTGGTCTACTCTCACAAGTGCTTAGATTTGGACCTCTGTTATAACGATCTTGCAACATCACTTGAACGCCCCCCCCCATGCCTGATTACAGCATCTAGAGAGCTATAAAGCAGCAAGAGGGAGACCTAACATACTTGTGGATTTACCAGAACTTTCTCTTGCATAACAACAACAGCCCTTATTCCATGTCTCAGCCTCAACCTTGACTTATTTTGTCATCTTTGTTATGAGAGATGGGCTATGGGGCTTGCTCATAGGAGAGAACCCAGAGACTTTGGAAAACCTGCCTGTCCAAACTCTAACAGAAGTGTCTCATAGTGTGCAAGATAATAGCTGTGAAAAAGGGGTGGGACATCACAATTGGAAGAACAATTGCAAAAGTGTAGACAAACAGAGGAGAGCAATTTGGTCATTACATGTAAAAACAAAAGCGGGGTGAGGCACGCACTCCAATTCCTGCCCAATATACTACCTGAAGAAAGAAATAAAATAACTGGGTTAAATCCCAAAAGTGTCCAATTCACTGGGTTAGATCCCAATTGTTGCCAAAATGTTCACAGGGTTGGATCCCTTCTGCTGCATTTGTACTGCTGTTCTCCTCCTTCTAGCGCTTTTGTGTCCCAACACTCTTCAGGGAGGCTGTGTTGCCTTTCTTTTCAGGTGAATCCAATTAAATTGCTAATGCAGTCTCTAAGGATTACGGGAGCTGTAGTGAAAACATTTGTTCAGTTCAGGTGACCAAGGAAAGACTCCCTTCCAGGAGCACACATCTTACCCTTAGCAGGGGGAGGGGGGAAAACCATAACTATGCTTCTCCACTGTAGGGTAAAATATCCCCGGTGCTGCAGCCTCTGGAGTCCAGATCTCCATAGATTACACTTAAAAACAAAAGGGGGGTGAGACGCGCACTCCAATTCCTGGCCAATATCAGGGGGCTAAAAGACACTGTCCAAGCACACATTCTATAATTGTCCATAACGACAAAGATTAATAGAAGCTCCTGTGATGAATCCTATGGATCCCTCACTGAACCCCTACCTAAAGTCTCCTCCCAGGTGGCCAGGGCAAGGCAGACATTTCCTGATCCTGACCTTCGGGATGGTATTCTGCGGGAGGATCACATGGGACAAGAAAAGGCTCAGGGAGATGAGAGGAGTCCACGGGATGAGGCACAGTATTTGCCTTCTTTTGAAGGAGACATTGTTCCACTCCCACAATTTATAATGGCTTGTTGCCGCAATAACGCATCTGTTTTATGGATTAACCATCCTAGTGTGGGTGGAATTAGTCAGAAACCCTGTAGGAATAAAATAGAAAGGCATCCTTCTCAAACTCAAGGAACTCAGACAGTTGAACATTCCCCTAACTCCCAAAGGTGTAATGGAAGGAAGTTTATATATGTTAACAGCATTCCATCTAAAGACCTATATTCCTCTTTTCCAAAAGGTTTAAAGATTAACCGTGGTGATATTCCTTTAGAAAAAGTTGGGAAAGATTCCAAGATGGCCACCGGGGTAGAGAGACGCGCGTAAAGCTCTCTCCTCCCAGGCCACCACTAAGAAGCACCACAAATAATGCCGAGATGATCTAAAGAATAAAAGAAACAGCCCCACCTCCATCGTAACCCCTGGCGCATGTGGCTGAAAGACTCCGTCCCCGCGGATAGCGATAGAAGCAGGGTCTCGGAGCGGAGAAGCGGACTGCCCCTCCCCCACCGTAGAACGTCGGAGGCGCCTGCCGGAGGTGGAGCGGTGCGGGCGAGCAGGGAATCAGGTCGCATCCGAACGCCGCTGCTGAGGAGCACGGCGGCAACACTCGAGTGAAGCGGCCCCCCCTATCTCCCCATAACCGCAGAGGCGAACGGATCTCCAGGGGAGAGCCCCCAGCGATGAGGGTAGCTTCCCCTTTGCCCCCCGCCCCGAGCAGCTCCCCGGGGTGGGGAGAGAAGAACAGACGCCCGTGGCCCCGGGGTGAGTCCTTAAAGGGGTAAGTCCTGAAACGTGGCCCAGACCGGGAGGGAGGACGACTACAGACGCCAGGAGGCATAAAAGGTGAGGGGCCATGGAACTTCAAGAAAAGTTCATGTCAACAGTACAAGATCAATTTGCCGTGATTAGGAATGACATGAAGCAGGTGGTCCACAAGCTGAAGCTGGACGTGGCCAAACTGGAGGAGCGAACTGACACACTAGAGAGAATACTCCAAAATACAGAAGAAGAAGCACAACAAATCAGCGAGACGCAGGAACACCTCATGAGGCTAACCCACAATCTATACATACAATGCGAGGACCTCGAGAATCGCTCATGAAGATCCAACATTCGCATTAAAAATATGACAGAGTCGGTACTTCACAAAGACCTCAAAGTGGCAGTACAGGAGGTGTTCAGAGACATCCTAGAGGCACAAGACACAGACGCAATTGGGTTTGACAGAGTGCACAGGGTGGGCCCGAAGAGAACTGGAGCGCCCGGGGAGAGACCACGAGACGTACTAGTGGCCCTCTCCTCATACCCACAAAAGGAACAAATCTTGAGGAGGGCGAGAGGAATGGACCACATAAGAATGAATGGGTAGGACATTCAGCTGTACCAAGATCTGGCCCTAGTAACTCTGCAAAAAAGAAGAGAGATGGCCCCATTGGTCAAGGAATTAGTGGCGAGGCAAATTCGCTACAAATGGACGTTCTCATTTGGGCTGCTGTTCACATGGGAAGGTAAGCAAAGAAGAGCGACCACCTGGGAGGAAGGCCTCAACATGATGACAAGCAGACGGAGTGGAGGAAAGAGACACCATAGCTAGAGGAGAGCACCAAAGAAGACCGAAGGGGTGGGAAACGGTGCAGCAAAGGAAGAAGAATAATGGAAAAGAGAACCACAAGACGCCCCTGGATGAGTAATGTGGCCAACGACTGCCCTGGTCATTCCGCGGGGACAAGATTAGAACGCCGGGAGGAGAGAGTGGTGTGAACAAAAATCGACATCCAGAGAATCATCGTAACGGCGGCCCAGGGGAAGGCCCCCGGAATTGGAACCCAGTAAGGACAGTTGCAGATGCAGGGTTTAGGAACCCCTGCAAAGTTCATCCCGAGTCTAAGGAGGGCAGGGGGCGATAGGCGCAACGCCCTAGTATCCTTAGCAACCTGAACCCTTCTCGGGATAAAGTTGTTTGGTTCAAAGTTAATTGTTGGGGAGGGAGTTATCGTGAGTGGGGGCATGCGGGGTGGGATGGTGGACCGGAAGACGGAAAGGATCACGAGAATGGGGAACACATGACATTGGACAAGGGCTTAAACGCCATGGGAAACTTCGAATTCTAACATACAACCTAAGGGGCCTTAATTCCCTGGTGAAGAGGAAATAGCTGGAGAGCATGCTTAAGAGAGATAAGGCAGACGTTTTACCACTCCAAGAAACGCATATAAGAGCCCAGGATAAACAGAAAGCCCACATTAGAGGATACAAGATCTGGGCCCAGTCCAACGCAACTGATAAAAGGGCCGGGGTGTTGATAGCGGTAAAAGAGGGAGGGGACCCTATGCTTATAGACAAACTCATAGACAAGAACAGGAGGTTTGCATTTGTTAACAACATAATAGAGGGATGCCGCCTCACCCTGGCCTCAATCTATGCCCAAAATGCAGGGCAAGATGGTTTTCTGCGGGACACACTGGGGAAGATTGAGGTTTTTGTAAAAGGAGAGGTGATTGTGGGGGGAGACTTTAACCTGGCATGGCACCCACAAACAGATAGAAGCATGGGGGATCCCAAGGCCATGGGGCACCATCCAAGCATCTTAGGCAAAAGACTGAACAACTGGCTCTATGTGACATATGGAGGGAACTAAAGGGCGACCAGGGGGGTATACGTATTTCTCGCATGTACATAACACAATGTCGGGAATTGACTATTTTTGGGTATCAGTGGGACTATTAGGCAAAATACAGGGAATGGAAATCGGGTCAATCTCATTGTCAGACCACGCTCCAGTATGGTTGGAGGTGAAAACCCCGGGAAATTGTGGAGGGCTTTGGCGGTGGAGGCTCCCCCAGGACCTTCTCCAGGACCCTGTAGTGGAGAGACGATAAGGGATATGGTGAACAAATATTTTGCCCAAAACGAAACAGGAGACATCCCACTGGGAACGATCTGAGTGGCTTTCAAAGCGGTGATCTGTGGAAAACTGATGGCCCTGAAGGTCTCCAGGGATACTCAGAGGCATAGCTGGGAAAGAGAACTGGAAAGCAAAATAGCGGACACCCAGGAGAAACTCCTGACACACCCCACCCGTAGCTTACAAAAGGCTTTGAGACACATACAAGGGCAACTAGAATTGCTTCGCACCAAAAAAGCTGAGAGGTCACTTTTATACCTCAAACAACGCTACTATATTAAGGCCAACAAGGCTGATAGATACTTAACCCGACAACTCTGCGAAAAACAGAAGGCAATGACGATTAAGAACATCCGAAACACACACGGAGAGACTTTAACGCGCACCCATGACATGGGAGAGGCATTTAGGGAGTTCTATCAAACATTGTATACCACGGAATTTCCGGATAGGAGTGCCCAAGATACATATTTACAGGCCCTCCCCATCCCACAAATAACCGAAGAAGATAGATCGGCACTGGAGAGCCTGATAAGGGAATAGGAAGTGAAAAAGGCAATAGCAGACCTCCCAAACAACAAGGCACCCGGCCCAGATGGCTTTACAGCCCCATTTTATAAAAAATATGCTGACAATATAGCCACAATCCTAACCAGACTCCTAAATACCTTCAAAGAATGCGGGCACATGACCCCGACAATGAATGAAGCAAAGATACTAGTCTTCCATAAATCAGGAAAAGACCCCTCACACACTGTATCCTACCGCCCCATAGCCCTGATAAATTTGGACAAGATCTACACAAAAATCCTGGCAGCAAGATTGTCCCCACTCCTGCCCAACCTGATAAACCTAGACCAATCAGGTTTTATACCGGGTCGACAAACGCACGGTAACCTTAGAAGGCTTATTCACCTAGTGGAAAAGACGGGTATCACACACACTCCGGCAATACTTCTTTCAGTAGACGCCGAGAAAGCATTTGATCGGGTGGAGTGGTCACTTCTGTTTAAAACTCTAAAACATATGGGATTTGGGGACCAATATATAGCTATGCTAAAAGCCAACTAAAACTGTTGGACCTCTTTTACCAAAGTGGGTACTGGCCATTGAAGTACAGCGGTCAACTTGCGATTCTTTATCTGACAGAATGTATCCCAGATAAGGGACCGACGTTACCTCGAAGAGACATTTCTCCGGTTTGACAAGTAATTGGTTCTTTCTTAGCTTCCCCAGAACCTCCAAAACGTGCTGGTAGTGGAGCTTGCTAGACCGTGAAAAAAACAGGATGTTGTCTACGTAGATGACGACAGATCTAAACAACAGATCCGAGAACAACCGGTACATGTACGGTTGGAAAACTGCAGGGGCGTTGACTAGGCCAAACAGCATGACCTGGTACTCAAAATGACCGTAAGGCGTCCTGAAGGCAGTCTTCCACTCATTACCGGATTGAATGCACAGGAGATGATAAGTGCTACGTAGATCTAAGTTGGCGAAGATGACTGCACCTTGGACGGCCTCCGGGATCTCCCTTATGAAGGGAATGGGATATCTATCCTGTACTGTCACCTTATTCAAGCTCCTGTAGTCTATACATGGCCTAAGTTCTTGAGTGTCCTTCTTGGATATAAAGAACAGCGAGGCCCCAGAAGGAGACTTAGAAGGGAGAATGAGTCAGTTCTGCAGGTTTTCCTCCAAATGCTCCTTGACCGCCTTCTTCTCGGGGATGGTTAAGGAGCACATGAGACCGAAGGCTACCAGAGCCTCAGGAGTCAACTCTATCGTGCAATCCTCTGGGCGGTGAGGAGGGAATGCCTTAGGAACCTTGTCAAGAAAGACCTTGCTGAAATGTTGGTATGGTGTGGGTATAAAATTGACTTCTGCAATAGAAGACCAAGAGACTACACCTTCAGCTAAAGCTGGTTGTTCTGTGGAGGCTGGAAGACTGTGTAGAGCAGAATTCAGAACAAAACCGGAGAGTATTCGGCTTCCAATTGATATGAGGGTTATGCTTCTTCAGCCAGGGTATACCCGAGATAACTGGAAAGTGAGCGCCTCTGATGAGGTCAAAGGAGAGGGTCTCCCTGTGGTCAAAAATCGATAGTTGTAATGGCACAGACATATGGGTCCTGAACTAAGGAGTTTACCATCAACCCTTCCACGGCTTGATTTTCAGTACGTTCATGTTGGGGTATTCCTTCATTCCTTGCCCAGATAACATCCATAAAATTGCCTGCTGCTCCGCTGTCTATCAAAGCCATGACTTCAATCTTCCTTCCTGTGATGTGAAGAAGTAGGCAGACAACCAACAAACATGTATCAGGCTGGACGTAGTAAGAGTAGGTGGTAATCACAGGACCTTCTTTATTTCCCCAGCCTGAGACCCATTCAAGGGTCGGGGTCTGTTGTTTCTTGTTCTCCTCTTTGGGTCTTCTGGAAAATCACAGAGCAAATGACTCTTCGCTCTACAATACATATAGAGACCAAGGTCCCGTCTTCTTTTCCTTTCAGAGGTCGACAACGGTCCTCCTGTGGCCCCGATTTGCATGGGTTCCTCCTTGGGGGTTACACCAGACACAGAGGGACTAGCAGTAGGATGGGAGAGGAGGTTGTGCTTACAAAAAGTTCACCTTACATTCCAATCCATCTCTCTCATCCATATCCCTTCAGGCCTAGATATAGCAGTAGCAGTCGTGGTTTAAAGGGCACGGCCGGGAAATTTTGGTCATAATCGATGAGGGGTGACCAGACTGCTTGGAATTGATGGAGCTTTCCTTCTTTTGCAGCTGCAGGCTCCATCTGGAACATTGAGCTTCCTCTGGCCATCCTGCTTCAACTGCTACACATTTGAAATTACTGATATAGGTCATTAGGTCAAAAGAACCCTGATGTATATCCAAGAGTGTTTCAACAGCTAAAAAGGTCACTTCAGGATGTTCAAATGTCCGCCTAAAAAGGGCTATAAAGGCTCCATAGTGCTAGAATACCAGATTGGCAGACGTGACCAACGGGGTGACTCATGCTAGGACATAGCTGGTCATATTAGAAACCATGAAGCCCAAACAGGCCTGATCCGTGGCATACGTGCTAGCCTGGAAAGTGAAGTGGACTATGCAGGCAACAATGAATTCTTTGATCCTCTTTGGGAACCATTGTACTTTACCGAAGCAAGTACCGTAGGTGCAAGGTCCATAGAGCGGTACTCTCTAGCAGATACCAACCGTCTAAGAACGTTGTTTTCTGTCTTCAAGCCTTGCACCTCCGGAGACATGCCTTGTACAGCAGTAAGGAGCTCCTGTACCTGTTCAGCGTTGACCATAACTGTTGTGGTTTGTGGGCGATGCAAACTGTCAACAATGGAAGAGTCTTCCTCACCTGAGGGTTCGTTGCTGGACAGAGTAGGTGACTCTTCCTGTGGTGGAGTTGTTTCATTCTTTCTAGAGGATCGTCTGTCCTTGGAGAGATACGGTCGTTCTCTGGGGGAAAGCTATTATGCCAGCTGTCTACCCAGCAAAGGCACGAGACTCACACCCGAAAAGACCAAGTGAAGGGAAAAAGCCAGAAGGTGCCAAAAAACCCTTTAGTCCGCAGCCAGTTTTTTAAAAACAAAAAGCAGCTGATGTTCCGGCAAATAGCAATGTCCACTCAGGAGATGGAAACACCCTGGAGTACCTTTGTAGCCAAGACAAGTGGGTAGCCGGAAGAGGAGAACACAAGAGAACAATGGGTACTGGAACAAACGCAAAAGGACAGGGAGTCCTGTAAATTGGTAATGTGAAAACACAGCAAAGAAGGAAAGTAAGCAGAATGCAGGTCAAAGCAACAGAGTACCAGCGAAGTATCCAGAACGTGGATAAGGGCAGGAAGAACAGGAACACAGAAAAATAAGGAATGAAGATGCTGATAAGGAAGAGAAAGGGTGATGGGGGGGACTGTGTGAAGGGGAGATCGTGGTGGGTGGGAGGAGGGGGATAGGGTTAATTTCACATACATTAAAGCCTATTGAAATCTGACAGAATGCAAGGACAATCATGATTGTGTACTAGTTCTCTTTATTCCAAATGTTCAGGTTGTGTTATGTGTCCAGTTACTGTGCTAAAAATAATTATAAATCAGTGCCTGTCGGGCCAGCCTCCCTTCCCTCACCCCATCCCTGTGTGCATCAGCCCTGGCTCCGGCCACATGGTCCTCGACATTATCAGCCCCTGGGGGTTGCCTGTCTGCATCAGGGGGTAGGGGCACATCCCGCATAAGGTAGATGCTGTGCAGCATTGCACATGGAACGATTTTGCCAACTTTGTCCGGGCATATACGAGGACCCCTCCAGTGCGATCCAGGTACCTGAATCATGCTTTCAAAAGTCCAAAAGCACGTTCAATGCAGATGCATGGCCGTGAGCATGGTTGTATGCGTAGTCAAGTGGTGTTCTAGGGTCACACACAGGGGTCATCAGCCAGGTGAGCTGCGGGTATCCTGAGTCACCAGCATGAGATGAGATGACATCACGTATTTGTACCAATCGTGAGTCTGCAGATTCAGAATATTCAGCCATTACGCACAGTGGGTACTCCTGTGAGCAACAGGACCATGCAATGTGTGATGGGTATCTGTCCTTCCGATTTCATGCCATGCATTATTTGTCCTGTACATGCACCCTGTGTTGTTGGGGTAGCTGTCCAGTGGTGGCTGACGGTTGACTGCACAAGGGATGGCTTCTGTGGCATGGGTGGACACGGCACTACAGGTAAGGGGGAGCATGGTCCACTTTTACTCATCATGAATAGGCATGAAGTCACATTTTGGACCTATAATAGGGTGTAGGAATATTCCCTTCCATTATCGAGCAAGGACACCGGGAGCCTTGTGCCCCGGGTTCCACCTGCACCGCTCCTTGGACATGGTTGGGGCAGTGGAGCATGGAGTCACACAGGATGGGGCTACTGTTATGACTGCCTGGTCGGGGGAAGTAGGGATTAGATGTGCCTGTATCACTGGATGATGGTAAATGTTCATTGCACCAACAATTTTGTTTAACAGTGGATACATGTTTTTTTAATTTGTATTTCTATTGGCATTTTCACAAATACAGAAACCACAAAACAAACCTTTGTCCCTCTTTCCTTCCCCCATTCCCCTTCCCCATACCTGACTCTTTGACTAGTAAGTGAAACATACGTTGTCGCTTCCAAATGTAATACATCTAACATTCTCAAATTTTGGGGGCACCATTGTAGCATATAATCGCCCTTGAGATAGTCCAGTAGCAGTCCCCAATCCTGGCGGAATATATCTCTCGCTCTCCTTGTATCCCATATGTAACCGACTCCATGGCCACTAACCCTCACACCTTGTGAAGCCATTCTATGTCCGTGGGGGACTCTTTTTGATTTAATTTCCTAGCCAAAACTAACCACACCACTATTAATAGTTTTAATAGTATCATAAATGCTTTGCGTTGAGGTTTCATAGAGATTTGAAACTCATGATCAAAAATACTGCACATCCAATTCTTTGGGGAATAAGTCGGCGGAACACACACCATATGCTGTATCTGACCAGTTACATCCTCCCAAAAGACTTTCAATTTCAGGCAGTCCCACCATACATGTCTCCAGTCACCTCGCCCTGAGCATTCCCTCCATCATTCTTGCATTACCCCAGGGTAACATTGAGTGCACTCTCTCTGGAGTATAGTGCCACTGCACCATTATCGTATAGCATGCTTCTCTGGTCTGGATGGCTGTAGTTAGTTTTGGTATTTGTTGCCCAAATGGTTTCCCAATGTTTTATGGGTATATCCTCCCCAGGTGTCTTTTGCCATTGCAACATATACATACGGTTCAGACCCTCCCCATGTAGGATCACATATAGTTTTGAGACCAGTTGTTTGTCCCCTGCATGTGTTGTAATAAACTTCTCAAATTAAGTCAAGTCCCTCTGTCCTGCCAGTTGTAAGCTGGGTTGTTTCAACCAGTGCTGTAACTGATAATATTCTACACTGTCTTTTACTGTCAGCCCAAGTTGTTGTTTACAATCCTCAAAGGACCTAACCTCTCCAGCCACCATCATGTCTCCCACCTTTCTGCAACCCACTGCACGCCACCTTGCAAAAGAGCCCTGCCTCCTTCCCAGAAAGAACTGCGGATTACCAAACAATGGAGTAAACCGAGATGGATTAGTGGTTAAGTGGCCCCGTCTAAGAAGGCGGCCCCATATGTCACATACTACTAATAGTACCTGACTCAAGCCAACATTCCGTGTCTATCTTGTCTATTGAACCAAAATAGCCCCTCCAAGGGAGTCCCTGCCACAGCCTGGTCGATTCAAGCCCATGGTTTAGACAGTCGTTTGAGAACCATTCTCGTAGAACCCGCAATTGGGCAGCTGCATAATATTGGGCAAAGTTTGGAAGACCCAGACCCCCCCTTCATTCTGGGAGCCATCAAAGTGTCTAGGGCTAGTCTAGGACATTTATTCTGCCATATAAATTGCGATAGTAACTTGTTGAGTGCTTTAAAATATGATTGTGGGACCTTCACAGGGAGTTCCTGGAAGTGGGGAAGTAGTTTAGGAAGCATGATCATTTTTATTGTAGCTATCCTCCCCAGCCAAGATATGAGCATAGGGGTCCCTCTGCTTGAATCTACCTTTATCCTAGAGAGCAGCCCCGGGTAGTTTGTCCCATATATGCTTGAGATAGAGTTTGGCAGGATGACCCCTAGGTAGGCGATCTTGTTCATAACCATCTTAAATGGGGAGAACTTTGGTAAATGTATTACCCGACTTTTGGTAAGCTCCAGGCTTATCAATTCAGATTTAGCCATATTGATCTTTAGCCCTGCGACTTTTTCCATATTGGAGAGTTTGTTTAGCAATGCCGAAATTGAAGTTTCTGGTTGTGTCAGGGTCATCAACATATCATTGGCGAAGGCCGCAATTTTGTACTCTTCTTCCCCAAACACTAGCCCTCGTAGCTAGGTGTTGCCAGATAGATATTAAGAGCAGCTCTCGGTACAGTGTGTAAAGGTGTGAGTCTAGAAAATACCCTACCATAGCATAGATGTTATATTATGTTGGCCGAAAACCAATCGCATCATATGCCCAGCATCGCCAATTACAGAATTGTCAGCATAACCATAGAGCGTCCATTTTGTGCCCGCAGGATCCGCTATTTGCTTTCTCTTGCTTTTCTGTTCAAACGCTTTGCAAAACTTCATTTAATTTCGTTCTGCTCTTGCACAAAGCAAAGCCACAAATCACATGTTGAGAGACCAGCCCAGACAGAAATGCCAAAGCAGTACAGAAATACATTGTTTTCCTCCCTCACAAGTCCTTGAAGGCAAACATAGAGGCATTTAATCACCAAGCCGGGTGCCAGCTGGTCTCGCTGAAACTGTAGAAACAGGCCGTTAAAGGCATGAATTATACTATCCTTACGGCCCCCCTTTTTGGGCCCTCTCAGATCAGGCTGACCCCTAGTTCACGAATAGAAACTAGGAGATAGCATGCTTTGGAATGTGTCTCTCCTACGAACACAGTTTGCTCACTAAACAAGTCCATTATGTTCTCTGCAACAAAGAATCCTGTCTGCTTATTGCAAATTGCAACTGTTGCTAAATCAAGTAATCTAGATTAACAAAGAAACGTCATATAAGGTGTCATATTCGTCATAATTGTCAATCACCGAACCCTAGCTCAAGAAGATACATTATGGGCGGTTTTGATGTGTCACAAACAGATTGTATGATTGTCCTTTTGTATATATGATACTTTTGTAGAATGCTCGCTCTCTTGCGTCTCACGAGGTCTGGGTGACACATGTTGCGAGACGTGAGATCCAGTCAGCCGACTGAGACTATTTGCTTTGCAATAAACCCTAGATTTTGGGAATTGAATCTCATGTCTGTCGTATCAGTTCGTGTATGGTGATTGTGCCTTGTTTCCATGTGCAAGGGTCTTCCGTAATAAGCAAAAAATGGCGGCCCGAATGGGCACCCTCCCCGATTTGCTCCATCGTGTATGTTGAATTTGAAGAAGGCGAAAAAACGAATCAAGGACGAGGCCGTCGAGCCGGGATGGAGAGGTGTTCAGGGCGCCCCAGTGAAAGTGATTAGAGACTCCTTTGCAGATCTGTACACAACCGGTCTCTGATCGACGCGTCCGGCCAGAGAGCAAGAAGGGGAGGGTCCCGAAACGAGGCAGATTGAGCCAGATACGCAGTCACGATGATCCTTGGTTGCATCTGTAAACGGATGAATTGCGTCTTCAGAGACGAGCTGATTGATCAGGTGAGTCGTGCCCCAATTCTTTTTTTTTTTATAACTCTGTTTATTGAGTTTTAAAGCATAACAAGAAACATGAATCATCGGCATTCAACAAATGAGAAAGGCATAGCGTAGCAGCAACAAAGACAATATCAAAGGCAGGAGGGGCACCACAGGGCCAGGGGCCAAGGACAGTTGCATGTCAAGGCAGGCAGGTAAAGTTAATCAAGATGTTGAGCTGTATCGACCGGCGGGGCTTACTGCGCATCGAGCCATTTGCCCCATATTTTCCTGAATTTGCGGGGGCAACCCCGTGCATTGTAGATCCGGCGTTCCGAAGCCGCACACCTGTCCATGTCATTCCTCCATCGGTTCAGGCACAGTGGTTCAGCGGAACCCCATTTAGCCGCAATAAGTCTCTTGCCAGCCCCAAAAGCTATTGACAGGAACATTTTCCCATGTTTTGTCAGGTCTACTTCCCCCCAGATGCCCAGAAGTACCATTTTGGGGTCCCTAGGGATTGGTGTTCCCATGGCGGCCGAGATCATATTAATACAGTCCCCCCAGAAGAGCTGTAACACTGGGCATTCCCATATCATATGGTAGAAGGTGGCGGCTCAATTTTGCATCTGATACATGTCCATCATCTAGTCCCCCCCATCTGGCCATCGCAGCCCTTGAGTGATACGAGCGGTGGAGAATTCTCAATTGTATTAGTCTGAGTTTATTTTCTATCCCAATTTCCCTGGGGGACATCAACGCATCTACCCAGTCCTCCGGCTCCAGGTGACCCACATCCCTTTCCCACTTCGCCTTGAGCCCATCAAGCTGCGTAGTCCCAAAATAATTGAGGGCCTGGTAGAGAGTGGAGGTGACCTTTGAAGGGATGCCTTGGGGGAGGATATTGGTCTCAATGGGAGAGCAAGGGGGTATGTCTGTCGTGTCTGGGAATTGGGCGTGGATGGCGTGGGCCAGCTGCGCATGTCGAAACCGGTCCATGGGCGTCAGACCAAACTGCACTTGCATAGTCTCGAAGTCTAGGAGGCGCCCCCCTGTATTACATGTGCCAGTGTGTGTATCCCTTTTGCGTGCCAGTGAGCGAAAGCACCCATTTTCACTACTTCTGGGAGGAGTGCGTTGTGCCATATAGGTTGGGACAGTGTTGGGATTCCCTTCCAGCCGACCAGTTTGTGTGCCTCCCGCCAAGCTCGGCGGACGTGGTGAATCATCTTGGGAAGCCGCGGGAGATGGTTGTGGGTGGCATACAATGTCTGGAGTGGGGATAGCGGGGCCATAGTCTCCAGCTCGATACGGATGTGCAGTAGTGTGGGGTCTGCATGCATCCAATCGTTTACCACACCGATCTGTGTTGCAAGGTAGTATGTACGTATGCAGGGCAAGCCGATACCCCCCTCCCAGACCGATCTTTGGAGCGTATCAAGGGCAATTCTGGATTGTTTCCCTCCCCATAATAGTGTGCGGAGATTCCTATCGATAAGTGCAAAGATTTCCTTGGAGATGGTGAATGGGGCGTTCTGGAGGACGTGGAGGAGTCTGGGGAGGGTCATCATCTTAAATAGTGCGGCTCTACCCAACAGCGACAGGGGGAGTGATTGCCAGTGGGAAGTGTCTCTGTTGAACCGCTCAAGCACAGGTTGTAGGTTCAGTTGGGGAAACCTTTCAAGTGTCGGGTCGAGTCGTATGCCTAAATATGTAAAATCCCTGATAGAGATGTGGTATGGGCAGGACTCAGGGATCGCGGAATCACCACCCTGGACTGGGAAATAAATAGTTTTGGTTTCATTCACTTTCAGACCCGCAAAGTTCTGATATTCCCTAAGGATGTGGGAAACAATAGGGCATGAGATGCATGGGTTACTAAGATAGACGAGGAGGTCGTCCGCACATAGCGAAAGGCGGTCTTCACCCCCCCCCCGGCCAGGCGAACCCAGACCAGTTGGTGTTAGCTCTGAGCTCAATAGCAAGTGGTTCGATCGCCAGGAGGAAGAGAAGCGGAGACAGCGGGCACCCCTGTCTCGTACCCCAACCCAGTGGGAATGATTTAGAGGATCTGCCGTTTACCCTTACCGTGGCCTCCGGGAATGCATAGAGCAGCCTGACCCATGATATGAATGCGTGTCCCAGGTTCATCCGGTCCATGATCGCCCACAGAGCGTCCCATCCCACCGAGTCAAATGCCTTTTCAAAGTCCACCGCCAGGAGGGCTAGTGGGACCGGTATCTCTTTGGCTCTCCACAGCGCCAGCTGGACCCTGCGTAGGTTCATACGAGTGGACTTGTTGGGCATAAATCCACACTGGTCCGGATGAATAAGGGTCTCTATTACTTTCAGGAGCCTGTTGGCGAGTGCTCTGGCGAGGACCTTGGCTTCTCCATTAATTAATGAGATGGGGCGATAGGAGGCACATTCCTCCGGAGGTTTCCCAGGTTTATGCATAACTATGATGCATGCCTTCCTGAGGTCCGGGGGGAGCGCCCCGAGTTCTGTGCTACGTAGGAACATGCGGTGCATATGGGTCGATAGCCCACCTCCGAGGTATTTCAATGTTTCTGTGGGGAAGCCGTTGGGGCCCGGGGTTTTCCCGGGTTGGAGCTGTGTTAGCGCCTCTTGCACCTCGGTCTCTGTGAGTTCCGCGTTCAGGAGTTCCGACTGGCGTCGTGAGAGTTTTGGGACCTCGATCCGGTCGAGGTAATGGGAGGGTGCGGCCGGCGAGATCTCGGCGGGTGGGGTATAGAGCTTCTCATAGTAGGCGGCAAATGCTTCGTCAATGTCAGGGTCGTCCGTGAGTAGTGTGCCATCCGGTGACTTGATGGCGCGCACATGTCCCCTGTTTTGTTGCCGCCTCTCCAGCCAGGCCAGTGTCTTATTTGCTTTATCGCCGCGTTCATAAATTTGGCTCCGGACGAGCTGGTGGGCAGTTCGTGCTGTGTCCAGAGCTAGGTTACTGAGGGCATCTTGTGCCGTGGTCAGGGCATCCTTCGTCTCTCGGTCGTTGCGCTCCAGGGTCTGTCTTTCACACTCCAGGACATATGCCTCTGCCTCTCTGATCTTCTGGGCTTGTCTTCTTTGGTGGGCAGAAACCGCCGAGATAGCCTCTCCCCGAAGAACTGTCTTATATGCTTCCCACATCGCGATCGGGCAGTCCACTGAGCCCTCATTGAGGTCGAAAAACTCTGTTGTCTTTTTTTCCAGTTCCTCCGCTATCTCGGGGAGCCGCAGATGGTATGTGTTCAGACGCCAGTTGCGATCCGGACCTGGGCAGGCGCTCTTTAGGGTCAAGAGGAGTGGAGAGTGGTCCGAAACGCCCCTTGCGAGGAACTCAGCCGCCAGGAGTCTGTGGTTTATGCTACTGGGAATGAAGGCATAATCGATCCTGGAGAACGATTTGTGTGCGCCAGAGAAGAATGAAAAACCGGCCTCGTCGCCATGGAGTGAATACCATGTGTCCGTCATTCCCAGGGCTTCGGCAAACAAGGCGAGTGGCGTAGAGGCGGGGCGGCCTCCGGATCTCCTATGTGAACTATCAAGATCAGTGTCCATGACCTCTTTAAAGTCTCCTCCTATCACCCACAGATCGGCCTCTTCCTCCAGGAGGACATGTCGCAGTTCAGACAGTAGTTCCTTCGTGAGCATGGGAGGGGCATAAATTGCTGCGAGGCCCCATTTTTCGCCCCAGACATCGGCGAGCAGCAACACATAGCGGCCCCGGGGGTCAGCTCTGACCTTCCTAACCTGTAGGGGGACGCGTTTGTGAACGAGGATCATCGTGCCCCTGGCGCCTTTCGTGAATCCGGCCTGGTAGGTGTGTGGGTAGCTGGACCTTTTGAAAAAATTGGAGTTCGTACCGATCAGGTGTGTTTCGTTTAAAAGAGCTATGTCCGGCGAGTAGCGATTAAGATGTTGGAGCACCAGCCTTCGCTTTATGCAGGAGCCCAGTCCATTAACATTCCAGGATAGTAAGGAAATCTTGTTGGAGGTCATCCTTCTGCGTGGGTGCTGTGGCTCGTCATCTGGACGGATCAATGGCAGGTGCATAATGTTCAAGGAGCGCAGGGGTGCTCCCGCAGAGGAGACGCCAGTGGGTCGCTCCATGACGACCCGCCAGTCGCTTGGATAGCAGTAGTGTTATTAGCCGTTTCGCTCGGAGGCCGTGCGCGCCCCCCTCGCCAGTGCCCGTCGGTGTCATGCCTTCTCGATCCATAAATCGGATTCCTTATATGCCTAAAACGCCCCCCTCCCTGTACTTCCCCCGCAACTGGGAGCACCTGTCGCCCAAACATCAAACTTATAACTTATTGAACATCTTCGGGGTCGCCCGGACTGCGATAGCACTTGCAACGCACTCGGTGTGGCAGCCGCTAAGTGAGCGTTCCCATATTAACGTGTTGCAGAATCGTCCCCACATTGCGTAGAGTTTATCCCTTCTCTGTAGGGTTTCCAGCCGTGCCGTCGCCTGCATTAGTTGGGGATCGAGGGGGCGAGGGCCGCTCGGGCCGGGGTTTCTGTATGGGCGGGCCCAGTGGTGTGCGCCTCGCTCCAGGGCCCGAGAGGATTTGAGTTTCAAGCTAGTCCCATGCCGCCCTGGGGTTGTGGAAGAGGTAGGTGGTGCCCTCGTAGTAGACTTTGAGTAGTGCCGGGAAGAACAGGGCGTATTTGACTGATAATGACTGGAGTTTCTTCTCAACCGAGTCGAACGACTGGCGGGCCTTTTGGACTTCCTTGGTGTAATCGGGATAGAATCCAACCTTATATCCATTGTAGGTGATCGGGCCGGAGGCCCTGGCCATTTGCAGGATCGTATCGCAGTCCCGGTAATTGAGCAGCCTTGCGATCATTGTTCTGGGTGGGGCTCCAGGGGTAGGTGGGCCGGTGGGCACCCTGTGTGCTCTTTCTATGGAGAAAAATTTGGATAGCTTTTTAGGAGCAAAGACGTGGGTCAGCCAGTCCTTCAGGAACAGTTCGGCACAGGGGCCCTCCTCTTTCTCCGGTATTCCGAGGATCCTCAGGTTATTGCGCCGCGCTCTCCCCTCATTGTCCTCAGCGCGGTATTCCAGTTGGGAGACTTTCTGAGCAATTGCGGCGAGGTGTTGTTCCAGGCGATGGACGGTGTCTTCTGTGACAGACACCCTTTGTTCCGCCTCGCCACCCGGTGGAGAGGTTGCGTAGATCCTGTCGGATAAGGGAGACCTCTGAGGACAGGCCGCCAATTTTGAGTTCCAGCGACGTTCTCGAGTCCCCAATCGCCTTCATGAGATCGGAGAGAGAAATTGGGGATCCTGAGTCTCCTCACTGGCAATATCCTCTTCCGGAGTCTGCGCTCCCTGGCGGGGCCCTGTTGTGTAAAAGTCCATCTTACTTTGGAGAGTTTGGCGTTTGGATTTTCTTTCCCATGTCGTAGGTGGCAAACCCAGTATGGCAACCGGCACAGGTATAATACGAAGTTGGGCCAGGAGTGACACGAGGGGACCCTGGTGCATTCAGGCCTCAAGGAGAGCGGGGCGTATGTCTCCGGGGTGTGGGTCTCTCGTACCGACTGGCGGCCAGGCCGGTGGGGGGAGCTCACCCCGTAATTGCGGTGTCCTGGGGAGCTGTCTCGCAGGTCGACCTCACATCCGTGCCCCATCGCAAATCCGTGTGGTAAGACCCTGATCCAAGGGAGATGTCTTGGAGGGAGTGCGGGGTCGTGCCCCTATAAAGTTCCCAGGGCGGTTATTGCCTGTTACGGTCCACGAGAGTTCTGGTCACAGGCTGCCCGGGCCTTGTCGCCGGACCAGGGTTAGAAGGGGTCGTGTGGGGAACAGGGGGGGGGAAGAAGCAGGGTTGGCACCTGGGGCTCACTCACACCCCTACCTGGCCGTATTCAGGTCCCCGCCGACGTGATGTCTTCCGGATGGGGAGCGCGGCACTAGATCTTCCCCGGTGTGCCGCAGCTCAACCCTGGGTGGTGCAGTCTCACTGATGGGAGTGGGGGGGAGAAGAGGGGAGAGACCGCCGATGAGAGGCTTGTGGCAGGTCCAGGCGAGGAGGCGTCTGGGCGCTTCCCGCGTAATTCTCCGGCGGCACTCCGGTGATCGTTGTCCCGTGGGCGCCCCTCCAGCGCGTATCACAGCTGCGAAGCGTTGGCGTGTCCCGGGGGGGAGGGGTGAGGAGCCGCCTCCACTCACACTGCTGTTGCGGGCCACGAAAGTTCTGGTCTCAGGCTGCCCGGGCCCTGGCACCGGATCAGGATTATAAGGGGTCGTGTGGGGAACAGGAGGGGGGGGAAGAAGCAGGGTGGCACCTGGGGCTAACTCACACCCCCCCCTGGCCGTGTTCCGGTCCCCGCCGACGTGATGTCTTCGCCTTCCGGATGGGGGAGCGGCGGCACTAGATCGTCCCCGGTGTGCCGCAGCTCAACCCTGGGTGGTGCAGTCTCGCTGATGGGGGGGGGAGGGGAGAGACCGCCGATGAGAGGCTTGTGGCGGGTTCAGGCGAGGAGGCGTCGGAGCGCTTCCCGCGTACTCCTCCGGCGACACTCCGGTGATCTCAGCGGAGCTCCCAAGGGAGTGTTTCGTTGTCTCGTGGCGCCCCTCCAGCGCGTATCACGGCTGCGAAGAGTTGGCGTGCCCCGAGGGGGAGGGGTGAGGAGCGGTCTCCAGTCACGCCGCGCGGGCCGTGGCGCGCCCGCCAGCCGGCCGATGGTTTTCGAGTCAGCGTTGGGGTCCCACGGGTCCGATTTGGCCCAGCAGTGCGTCGATCGTTGCCCAGGTGCATTCACCAACGGTTTTAGGGAGATGTGGTTCCTGATATCAGAAAAAGAGGTATATTTTAAAGGATAATTGCAGCGGCCGCCGGGAGCCGGAGAGTTTAGGTCCGCATGCATTGCTCGCGCATGCGCAGTTCCGTGCCCCAATTCTTAACAGTCCTGATATTGGTTAAGAGTTGCTCTTGCAAGATCAAATGCCCAGGGTAAGGTGCGGATAAGATCAAACATCTTTGGAAACTGCCACCTGTAGGATCGCCAGCGTTCGAGATGTATATAAAGTATGGAGTAGGGGCAATAATGTTTAATGAAATTTGGCATAGGCAAACCAGACACGTAGAAGATTTGCAATGGCCGAATGATGGTAGTTTTGAGATGCCTCGAATAGAGCATTTGGAATCAGGACTGCTGCGCAAGAAAGCACGCCCTGCGACATTTGACGTCATTAGAGACTGAAGGAAGGAAGCTAACCTCTGTTGCACCAGCTCCCCTTGAACACGTGATTCCATTTGCCCCTCCACCTACAGAGCTTGAATCAGCAGCTATCAGAGAAGGCAGCTCTGCAGAGGCGGGGCCTGCACAGAGAGGAAGCACTAGAGTAACCCGTAGTACAGTTAGCAGGGAGAGGAAGATAGAGCTGAAAGAACAGGCAGAAATGTACATTGAAAGCAATGACGAGGGATTGACGCTGAGTTCAATGTATGGCTACAAGAAGCTTGGTGAAAAACAGGTACTGTTGGAATGCATGCGAGAGTATCTTATGAATAGATGGAAGCAATTAATTGGCATGATAGCGCTGCAGAAATTGCGGAATCTGAATGCATTTTCACGTTTGAGGGAAAGTGAGGCAGAAATAAAAGAGCACATAGAGAGGCTATTTGAGTTTAAAGATGAACTTGGTGAATTGTATTCAGAGATGTTTTCTGTTCCTGGGTTTCGGCACCAAGAGGTAAAAAGAGGCAGACAAGAGGTGGCACCATATGTTATGCGGCGTTGTTTTCCACCGTCAAAACCTGTTAGTGAAGAAACAAAAATATGTACACGAGAGGCACTTAGATGGATTATGGATGCTAGCATTCCCGTAATGGAGGTGTATGATACATTTGAACTGTATATGATAGAAATACAAAGGAAGGTATTGCAAGTAATGGTTGTATATTTGCAAGATAAATATGTTGAGAGAAATGATTGTTGTCCCTCTGAATTAATAACAGTATACAAGAGAGCGTTATTACCTGAAACTGGAAAGACTGCCCTATCCCTTGATCTAGCTATAGTGCTTAATAAGAGAGAGAAAGAAGGAAGGGCCACTGCGATATTTCCCATGAGAGAAGTCCCTCCCACTTTTGTGCTGAAAGTAGAAATTCCTGGTATTAATGGACAACCAGCGTAAGTAACAGAAGCGCATTATACAGCACAATATGTACATGTCCCTTTTTCTAGACAAGATGTCAATAATATAAAACAAACAATCCCTGATTTGAGAAAGAATCCGGCAGGATTCTATAAAGAAATTGAGTCCTATTTGAAGTCATCCATTTTTACAATGAGCGATATTGACCTATTATTTCCTGTGATTCTCCCAGCAGATATATGGAAGCAAATTAGGACTGTAGATGATATTGATACTTTGGGTGGTACATGGGAAAATATGATAAGAGAATACAGACAGAAAGGCTGGCGAGAAGCCATTGCAAAATCTGTTAGCATTACCAGCGCAAATAGTACAGAAATTAAAGATTTTGGTACCTGGAAGGAGAATTATCTGGGACAAATTAACGGCATGCGTGCAAGGTAAAGATGAATTGGCTACTGACTATTTCAATAGATTTGAAGAAGTGTTTGCAGATTTTAGTGGCCAAGATTTAAGCACTGAACCTGGGAAGAGACTATTTGTTGACAAATATGTTAGAGGATTACTACCGAAAATTCAAAATTTAATAATGACGTCAGAGAGTGAAAATCACAGAGTGAGGTATTACACATGGCACAATACTATGAAAATAGAGTAAATTCAGAGACAGAGAAGAGG
>CM010933.2:1004067715-1004239837 GCA_002915635.3 Ambystoma mexicanum | reverse complement strand
CCATGCGTTATTTTTCTTCCGCTGCTGGATCCTGTTGCATTGCGCTTTGCCGCGCTGTTTGCGAGCTGTCGCTGCGGCTGCCGCATCAGTAAAACAAACTGAGGGAATGGTTTTGGGTCACGCCTTAACCTTAATGGTGCCTCACACAGTAGACGTTCTTTTAAATAGAACGCAGACGCAACATCTTACATCAGCTAGACTGACTAGATACGAAATTGTCCTTTTTGCGCCACATATCCAAATTCAGAGATGTTGCGCTTTGAATCCTGCAGAGTTAATGCCCCCTCCCAATGAAGATACGGGTGAGAAGAAATCACCACCCCATGATTGTATAATGGTTACTGAACAAGAAACGAAAGGGAGAATTGACCTAACAGACACCCCACAGAAAGAGCCAGACGGAGAACTGTTTTGTGACGGTTCCTGTTTTAAATTGCCCGATGGCACATCAACTGCTGCATATGCCATCATGACACTGAAGAGTATTGTAGAGAGCAAAAGAATTCCATACAATTCAGCACAGGCTGCAGAGATAATAGCATTGACAAGAGCATGTGAAATTTCTGAAAATTTGAATGTAAACATATATACTGACAGTCAGTACGCATTTGGGGTGGTACACAATTTTGGTCGACTCTGGGCTGAGAGGGGTTTTTGAACATCACATGGAACTAAAATTCAACATGGGCCCTTGATAGCACGATTGTTGTCTGCACTCACGTGTCCAAAGCGGCTAGCAATAATGAAATACGCGGCGCATAAGAAAGTAACATGTAACGTTGGAAAAGGAAACGCATTTGCAGACAAAATTGCAAAACAAACTGCCACTGATTTGCACACGAATATGTTGATTGAAAGGTCAGAAGAAGTGCCCTGCATGATAGAAAATGGGATTGCCACAGTCAAAGAGATGCAGGCGGAAGCAACTGCCGATGAAATAAAAGGGTGGGCTGAGGGCTCCGCAGAGTTAGACGTAGAAGGTTGCTGGGTGGACAAAGAAAGTAGAAAGTGGATGCTGCCCAACTCCTATGTAACTGCAATGGTCACCATGGCCCACAGCCCCACACACATATGTGCTAAGAAAATGATTCAGCATCTGGCTACAGTATGGCAGAACCCACACATTAGAAAAACTGCTGAGAGGCTAGTCCAGAATTGTATGACTTGTTTGCAACATAATATTGGAAAAGGAACAGCTACTCCAACAGGTAGTTTTGGCCCCCCATCTATGCCCTTTGAAGTCATCCATTTTGATTTCATAGAAATGGAAAGATGTCAGAACCTCAAATACATCTTGGTGGTAGTCTGTGCATTCAGTAAATGGGTGGAAGCATACCCGCTTAAGGACTGCACAGCAATAAGCACAGCAAAAGTGATGCTAAAAGAATATTTGTCAGATTCGGCCTGCCACGGGTCATATGTCAGACAACGGCCCGCATTTTGTTGCGCCAGTGATATTACAGATTTGTGCAGGCCTTCAGATTGAAAACGATTCCATTCCGCCAGGCACCCGATGAGTGCCGGTCTTGTTGAACGTCAGAACGGCATTTTAAAGAATAAAATAAGTAAGATCTGTTCAGGGAGTCAATTAAAATGGACAGATGTGCTGCCTTTAGCTTTGTTGTGCATGCGCACGTCTGTGCAAGCAAGGACTGGACTCTCCCCATACGAAATTGTCATGGGAGACCTGCAAATGTTTGGTGGCACCACAGCCTAGGCCCTGAGTGAAGTTGAATACCCTGTGCTTAGTACATATTGTGACGTGTTAAGCAGAAACTCTGTTTGATTCATCAGCAGGTGCAGGAGGCTCTTCCTGTCAGATACACAGGCCCGGGCATTGTCTGCAGCCAGGCGAGTGGGTCCTGGTGAAGAATTTAAAGGAAATCCTCACTTGCACCGAGGTGGCGGGGCCCTTATCAAATCTCCTGGCAACGCAGACTGCAGTCCGTGTGGATGGTCGTAAGGCATGGATCCATGCCACCCACACAAAAAGAATTCCATCGCCATTGAAAGAACTGCCTGATCCAGACGACAAGAAAGAAACAGCTGCCCTTGACTCGAAAGACACGATTGCCAGTTCTCTGCCACAAATTCTGCCTGAGCCTGAGAGAAAGCCTGAAAAGATTGCTAAAGAGGAGAAAGGGCTAAATGTGCCCCAACTTTGCCCAGCTGAATCTGCATCATCACAGGCTGACATAAAGCCTGCATCATCACTTGCTGCATCACAGGCTGACACTGAGCCTGCATCTGGAAGTGCATCTGCACTGTTCATTGATCACACAGTACCTGGAGCGATAAGGTACAACCTACGTTCTCAAAATCGAAAGTGATCTGATCTTCGTGTTTTGTTTTTGCCTCTATTCCCATCACGGATGAATTGGGAATCGGAGGCCTAGGGAAGTGGAGCGTGGGGGCTGTACCAATCTGCATCAATTTGGGAGCTCTGGAACGCGGCTTCCCGGTGCTATCTTTGAAAAAAAAAATCCATTTGTTGATCACCCCGTGCGAACAAGCGGGGCGCATATGGTACAAAGGCAATTGATGTTTGCTCTGGAGTCTTTTGAGCAATGTGCAGAGGCACAATAATCTTGCCACATGTTTAGCAATCAGGCTGCCGAGAACTGGCCTAGACACTTTGCTGACCTCTTCGAACATTTTAGTGTTTTAACGGGCGCTGCTGTAAGAAGTATTCACGACGAACATTGTTGGAGAAGAAGAATTGCACACAATGCCCATACTTGCTTCTGTTCCCTCCTGCACCAATGCTGATGATGTAATAGATATAGAGACTATAAAAAAAAGAGTTGCTAAAAGAATCAATGCTGATGATTACAACACTTCTGTGTATTGTGTACCATTATCCAGTATTATGGTATTTGGAGAGCGTCATCCATTGAGTTCTCTTTTGCCTGCCACAAAGCACCTGTCACAGACAGTCCAGTCCATGTACTCTCTTATACTCTCCCTCCAATAGAAGAAAGACACAGGGAAGGTTATGGAATAACACGTTGCTTTAATTATGAATATGACTCACATCCATCTCTGAACAAAAAAACTGCTGGGTCTGCACCCATTTACCCCAGCATGGCGGAAAGGAATGGGTTGGTATGTACAGCCATTACCCCTCAACACATTATGGTATGCATCACTAAGTGCACTATTTTTTGGAGAATGGAATAAGAGTGACACAGGTCAATTAGACAAGACAAACATAAACGAATTTGAGAAAGTGGTAATGGAACCTGTAGGTTGTTCCATATTGAACAGAGCAAGAGTGATAAAGCCAGTGGTGTTAAGGCCAGTAGACAGACTGTATGTGCCTTATAAGTCATCTGTAATGATGTTTCTCATGAACCCAGTACGGAATAAGGATGTAGTGCCCCCCTCGTATACAATAAAATTACAATCCTCGCACTGTCCCATTTTGTCTACGGAAGGAAGGTTCCTATTCAGTAGGGACATTCAATAGATGCATGAATATTGCAGTACTTGAGAGAGAAGAACCACCAATATATGTAGGTGACCCCGTTTATTTTGTATGTGGAGAAAAACCTTAGCCCTGGTTGCCTAGAAATTGGGGTGCAACATGTTACTTAGGGATCCTCTTCCCCGGGGTATTCCTTTCCCGAAAATCAGATATAGCGAAATGATCCAGATCAAGGCCCCGACGGGATGATGAAGCAGGATTTACTGTGGGAGACATAGCAAAATCATTTATACCATATTGGGGACAAGCAATAAACTCCTGGAATATAAGAAGATTGTCCAGAATTTTAGAAAAAACGATAAATGGAATGACCGATATATTGTATAATATGACCCTGGAAGAGAAGGCAATTAGATTGATGACACTTCAGAATAGAATGGCTCTTGATGTAGTTTTGGCCGACTGTGGAGGTGTTTGCAAAATTGTGGGGTCAGCGTGCTGCATATTTGTAAGTGACTCCTCCCCTACGATTTTTGAGCCAATAAAGAAATTACACATTTTGAGTTCTGACCTTCATCCCCCAACAGGTGTTTGGGAACTGAATATAAGTTCCTGGTTTTGGGAGTTACTACGCTCATGGGGATGGAAACTAGTTGCAATTTTAGTAACGGTACTCAGAATCTTCATGACATGTTGTTTCATACACTGCCTGCCAATTATCTGCTCTGAAATAACAGATGAATGCATACACATGGTAACAGAGAAAAGAACTCCCAAAGTAGATATGAATGCAAGCAACAAAACCCAAACTATGAAAGAATTTATGTTGATCAATATTGATGATGACGATTACAGTAGTATGCATAGTTCAAAATTAGATACATGGTCAGAGGAAGATGCGATGTATGGTTGATGCTCTTGGCTTATGGCCAAAAGGAGGGTTTGTGAGTCTAGAAAATACCCTACCATATCACAGATGTTATATTATGTTGGCCGAAAACCAATCGCATCATATGCCCAGCATCGCCAATTACAGAATCGTCAGCATAACCATAGAGCGTCCATTTTGTGCCCGCAGGATCCGCCATTTACTTTCTCCTGCTTTTCTGTTCAAACGCTTTTGTTCAAGGTTTTTTCCGGGTAACAGATGTGTGCACACTCCGGGAAGGTTACTCTCTTCTCTCGCCAATCAATACAAGGATTATGTGTTTCCAACCAAGGTATCCCCAGTATTATTTGGAACTGCAGGGCTTTGATTAAGTCAAACACAATAGTCTCTCGATGCCCATCTTGACCCAACAGTGTCATCTCTGTGGTGGAATGAGTTACAGCCCAAAGGCAATTTCAGTTCCATCGACTGTGGTGATAACATCCGAAGTGGTCTTTTTGCAGAGAGGTAGATTCATCCTAGAAGCCATTTCGTGGTTACACATAGTTTCCTACGCCCCCGCTATCAATGTATGCCCTAACTGCGTGCATACGTGATGGCTGCCTTGGATCAATAAGGACCATTGGTATGATTAGGTGCGAGGTCTGAGTGTCCTTCTTTAAGCTCGGCAAGCGGACCTCTACGCTTGTCGGGCGTGGTCGTTTCCGAATCAGGCTCTGTTTGATTTCTATCAGCAACTCCGACTACTTTCTTGATGGTTTTATAGGGCAATCCCTAGAAAATGTCCTGAGGTCCCACAGTACAGACACAACTGCATCTGTCGTCTCCTTTCTCTTTCCTTTTGAGTTAAGGGTCCCTTAACCCCCCCGATCTGCATTGGTTTCTGATGCATCTGTTCCTTTGGGAGTAACATTGGGTTTAACCAATACCGATTCTCGAACTTAGCTCGATCAGCTTTTCTATTCTGAAGTCGGTGGTCTAGCGGACCACTAAGTCTATATATTCTGCGCAATCCTGAGGTGGGTTCACAACTTGGACCAAAACATCTTTGAGTTCACCCCGAAGTCCACGATGAAATAATGTAATTCGCTTTACCTCTGGCCATCCGGTTTCCACCACCAACCTATTGAAGGTTGCGATATAAGTTAGCAGGTCCTGGTTTCCTTGTCGTAGGGATAGAAGTTCGTTATCCAGGGCCTGTCCCTGTGAATGTCTCGCGAATAGTCTTTCCATGCTCAATTGAAAACCCTGAAAACTCCAAAGAAGAGGGTCATCCTGGTTGACTAATGGAATTGACCAATCCGCTGCGCTGCCACTAAGGTATGACAGTACAAAAGCTACTTTGGCTTGGTCGTTTGGAAAAGCTCCTGGTCTGCATAAAAAGTGCAAGCGGCATTGGTTCATGAACACGGCGAACCTTTTTGGGTCCCCAGCAAAGCGTTTGGGTGGAGCTAAAGGAATGCTCCCTGGTAGAACCACTTGCACAGGGCTGCTCGATGAAACGGGGGTTGAATTCCCCCCAAGTCCAGGTAGTGGCGTTTGCCCCGCTTGGTTTTGCAGCAGTTGTCTGGCAAGATCATCAGTGCGCTCCTTTGACACAATCAGTTCTCTCCTGAGGGAATTAGTTTCTTGGCGCGCGGAGTGCACTTCTGCCCTAAGTTCTTCTAACAATTGGGCTTGTTAGTCGGTTTCTGAGGTCTCCATTACGCCCGGGTGGGGATTTGTAGATAGGCTTCGTGTTCTGTTACCGCTCACCTGGTTCCCACAGGGGCGTCGATCGGTCCCGGACAGCTGCGGTCTCCACCAACGTGATGCGTAGTGAAGAGATGACAGTCTGGACTGGCCCGCCTAATCTTGTCTGCTGGACTCATAGAAGTATTCTCCTGCAAGTGGAGAAGGGATTTAGCCACCCGTGGACTTTAGTGATGCCCCCCCCCAACTGTTCTCGTTCTCCCCACTAATCACCTCCGATATCCGCTCTTGGTAACCTCACCTTATGTTTTAAATGATGAGCTCTCCATCCCTGCATGGCATGCAGGGGCGCGTAGATACCAGTTACTTCACTGGTTGGAAGGTTCTGGAGGAGTTCTGGAGGAATATTGACTCCAATGTCTAATAAAGTTCAAAAGTTGTATATGTCCGATGTTCACTCTTGTTCCATTCCTCGTTAGGTTGCAGCTGGCTCAAAAAGATATTGCCTGGAGGCAGCTGATGGCGTTCAGGTAAGAGTCTGTATTACCAAACACTGTCCGGTAAAAGTTGCATGAGTTTAACTTGCTGTTTTCTCTCCCTTTATAGGTGAGGCATAGAAAGATGCGGCGAATTAAAGGATAATACCTCTGGTGGTAAAGCAGGTAAGCCTATGGTGGCAAAGAGATTGTCTTTGTCGGCTTTCTCGGCTCACCTTGTTATTCCTTTTGTTTTCCCCCCAGGTGCTGGGTTTCGACGAAGAAAATGATGGAGGCAGCGCCGAGTTGAAAGATGCTTTGGACTGGTGAGTATAACGCGGCGCTGCTGCTGGCGAAGCGACGCGTGCTGAAATAATGTCCTTTCCAGGCTCGGAGATGTGCTGGGTCCAGAATCAGATAAGGAATCAAATAATGTCCGTGATCTAACCTGTTTCTCCTTTCTTTTCTTTTGTCTAGGAGCTCCGGATTCGAGGCGGTGTGGCAGAAGACTGGATGCTGACTTGCAGACACGGTGAGCGTTACGCTGCTGGATGCAGAATAACACGAAGCATGAGCTGCTGTTCGGGCGTGGTTTAAATAGCCTGCAAAGTAGTCCCAGGTAAGAAGTTCCCCAGAACCACATCCGTGTTAAAAATAGTCCCTGTAATAAAATAGTCCCATCCAGGCCTCACGTTGAATTGGACTCATTTGCAGCATGGTCTGCATAAGGTAAGTAAAGTCTATGAGCCTGGCGCCTAAGGCGCCAGGACTGAATCCAAACAGCCCCCAGCCGGGGCTGTTGGGGTTTTAATGAGTATCTGGATGCCTGCTCCCGGGGCAGATGGACTCGACCCGGATGCCCGGGGGTAGGCATCATGACAGTGTTGTAGAATGCTCGCTCTCTTGCATCTCATGAGCTCTGGGTGACACACGTTGCGAGACGTGAGATCCAGTCGGCCAACTGAGACTATTTGCTTTGCAATAAACCCTAGATTTTGGGAATTGAACCTCATGTCTGTCGTATCAGTTCGTGTATGGTGATTGTGCCTTGTTTCCATGCGCGAGGGTCTTCAGGGCCTAGCAAAGGAGTGGGGACAAAGGGCACCCTGTCTTGTCCCTCGTGAGATGTGTACTCTTTCCGATAGGTGCAAGTTAATAGAGCCTCATTGTGGGTGTACTGTAGTTAGCCTTGACCCTTTTTATAAATCTAGGGCTTATCCCCATGTTTTCCATCGACTCAAATAAAAACAGCCATTTGACGCGGCCGAAAGCCTTTTCGGCATCCAACGAAATCAATACCACCGGAACCTGACATCACTCAATCTTCTCTATCAAATGGGACACCTTCCTAGTGTTATCCAACGTTTGGCACTCTGTACCCACCAGGTCAGGTAAGAAAGGGGACAATCTAGCCACAAGGAACCCCGTATAAATCTTGGCGTCCAAGTTAGTGCAATGGGCCGATAAGACCCACAAACTGTTGGATCTTTATTAGGTTTGCTAAGCACCACTACTTTTGCCTGCACCATTGAGAAGTTTGCTGTTCCTCTGTGGCTAATTGAGTTGAAGAGACGTGCCAGCCTCAGGCTCTGTTGCATAAGAATATTTGATAGAAACTCGCCTGGTAACCATGCGGTACCAGAGTTTTGTTTCGCAGCAGTCCTTTAATTACCGCCTCCACCTCCTCCACAGTAATCTCTTCCTCCCGGAACTCCCTACACGATGAAGCCATTTTTGGCATTGGGATTTGCCTAAAATATTGTTTAACAGCTTGACGGTCGGGATAATCGAACTTGTACAAAAATTCCCCAAAGGAGCCCATTATTGTCTCTATGTCCGTAGTTGTCAACCCCTCCGGTTGCTTCATTGCCGTTATAATACGATTCACCTCGGCCTGTCTCACCTATCTGGCTAAAAGCCTATACTCTCTCTTTGTGGCTACATAATACTGCTGTCTTGTATGCAATAAAGAACGTTCTGTCCTATGCAAACAACATAATTCCAGTTGGCCTTTCAATTTTTTGTATGTGTCTCGACACTTTTTCCCTTCTATGGTCAGAGTGGTCACCTGTATCTGGGCTTCTAAGTCGTCTTCGATAGCTGTTCTTAGTTTCAGTTTTTGGGAATGAAGAGCTATAATTTCACCTCGTAGAACCACTTTAAATGCCTCCCAGACCCCTTCTTGAGTCACTTCCTGATTTTCGTTGTCTGCGAAATACTCATCCATACTACCACCCAGATGTTCCACTGCTATCTCATTTGACAGTATCTTCCGAGTAAACGACCAGGCCCACAACCCTGTTTGCAGGTCCCATCTCTTTATAGTAACCATCAGTGGAGCATGGTTGGATAATGTAATTGTCACCAAAGTAACTTCCTCTATTCAACAATGCTTCTCATAGGAAACTGTCTTGCCTTGTATTTGGCGCATATATTGTTCCCAGGGTCATTCTTCAATAACCCAATTGCACATGTATGAATAGAAACCTCTCCTGCTTGTCTTCCAGCGTGCTTAACACCTTCACTTGAAGTGAGTTCCTGAGGCCTATCAATACCCCTGCCGTCCCCCCCCCTGCGAGTTTGCTTGACAGAGTTACGTGAATTGATTAAAGCGGGAACCGACTAACAAGCTTTCTTTATATGAGTATCCTGGGGCATTATTATATCTCTCCGATATCATCTTATTTGCCCTTCAACCTTTCTACATTTAACAAGTGAATTCAATCCCTGTACATTATATGAAGTGATTGTAAGCGACATTGATCCTGTTACAGGCCTTTCCCTTATCTCGTACCTTATCTCCCCTGTCCCGGTCAGGGTCAGAGTTCGCAAGAACTACCCCAGATACTATCATAGGGCTTTGGTCCTGGTTCAACCCCAGGAACCTCCCATGCGGGGGCAAACTGCACCACCTACTGGATTCCTTGATACCATCCGGTATCCCTCCTTCCATCTCGGCCCGCTAAATTCATCACGCAATTATATCCCAATAACAATATCCCCATGTTCCAACCATCCATTGTGCTCTAACTGTCAGTGTAGGCAAGGGATTACTCTCCTAAACCATTGGGCAATGTCATTTTCCGTCGTTGGGGTTTATCTCCCCTCCTTTGGCCAAGGGGCCTTTCAATTTCACGTATCTGTTGCCTCTCCTTCCAAAACCTCCAGATCATTCCCAATGTTTGACGCCCTCTTTAGGGGATGAGGATCTAGAGGTTTGCCGTGGTTGCCCATCTTCTTCCTCTACATTCATTACTGACAGACCTTCTTCATACATTGTGACTCTCTGTTGCCTACATTACCATACAAAAAGAAGCACAAACTGAAGTGTCAGCTTGTAGGGGAACTTTATAGCAATCAGAATTTTGGCACTGGGTTCATAGCTTTCCTTTTCTACAGTGTGGATAGCGCCAATTCCTGATAAAGATGAATTTGGACTCCATTGATAGTAACTTCGGGATGGGCCCTTGCTGCATGGAGTATATCTTCCTTCATTGGGCCTCATCACAAGTCCGTCAGTAACTGTGCCCGTAAAACCGTCAGGTTGCCGCTGGACTTTTACCGGCACCTGGCTTGCTGTAAACACCTGGGGATTACAACCCTGGCGTTCCAGGGAGGCAAGCGCTGGTAATTGTAAATCCCCATTCCCATTGAGTCCTATAAGACTCAATGGGTACCACGGAAGAACCGGCACCGTAAATAACGGTGCCTGTGCTTCCGTGAAACTCTGCGGGCAGGTGCCGTTCCACTCGCCAGGACTGACCCTGGCAGGCGGGGCGGCAGGCGCCCACAGAGTCGAACTGTGCCAGTCCGTTAACCGCATAGTTAGAATGGGGCCCATCGTGTACGAAGCTAGGGCCACTAAGACATCCCTTGGCCTTGGACCCTATCGCTTGGAGCCCACCCTATGCACCTGGTCTATCCGCACGTCTTCTGGTTGTGTCTCCGTCAGGAGGCTTCCAAAACACTGTTGCATAGCATCCCTGAATTCGGGGTCGGGAATTGCCTCACTCAAGCCTTTCACTCGAACGTTTAACCTGCTAGAGCGATTTTTCAGGTCTTCTGATTGCACTTCGAGGTTTTGCATGGCCCTGGATACCATTAAACTGGTAAATGATATTTAACAGCAGGCCAGTTCCATCTGCAGGTCTTGTGCAAAGTTGCCACATGTCAAGCCTGCGTCGATTTACTTTTCAGGCTTCAGAGATTGGCAAAATACATACCATTGGGAGGGTTCATAACAGTGCATAATTTAGAGCAGCGCACTCACACAACATCCCGTACTCTGGGCACTCATTACCTCAAACATGCAAACAAACATCCTGAACAGCACGCCATGGATAGGAATGATAGACACATTACAACAAAGCATTAATAGTATCACCATGAAATAAAGGACCACTTTATGTGCTATGGTCAAACATTTCTACACTGTACACAAGCTTTTAGATACAAGGAGTTTGTCAAGTGACCGAGGACACTGAGATGGAATGTCTTGTGATGATCGTAACAGAGACAACGGCAGAAAAAAACATGCAAGAACTGCAACTTGCGAAAAGCGAAATACATATGGCCTCATCACGAAATTGGCGGTAAGCCCTAAAAGGGGCGGTAATGGAATTAGTGGCACCAATACCACTCCGCCGGATCACGAGCCAGCGCAAATTCCACTGACTGTAAAATCAGCCAGCGTTATTACAGCCAGCGCTATGACAGCCAGCAGACTCTGCTCCGATAACACGAAGTGCAATCACTGCTGCATCACATATCCATGTATGGCAGTACTAGCGCCGAACACCGGTGCTAATACCGCCAAAAACACAGTGCAATTAGCCCCAGCCTCCAGGTGGAGGTAAATGAACACAGGTGGCAGAAATGAAGCCACGGCTGATCCCAATCCACTTGAGGGCTACATAAGGCACACCCCTTCCCCAAACAATGTTTCCAACACCATGCTGCCACTAGCCACTGTGGGACATGCAGCTGCTCATGCTGCACCTGTAAGTAGAGATGCAGGACAACCAGGCCAAGACACAGGGAGTACCGGGGGCATGGGCGGAGGAGGAGAGCCTAAGCAAGGTGTGCACCGATCCCCAGGGTCAGGCCCTCACCCTGGACCCCCACTGGCAGCCAGCTGATAACCCTGTACCGCCTCAACAGGGAGACCATAACTGAGCTGCTCACCACAATACAGGACTACATAGGGAGCAGGATGAACATCCGGACAGCTGTGCCCCCACTACAGAAGCTAGTGTCCGTCCTACAATTCCTCAGAACTGGCCCCTTCCAGTACTCTCTGTGGCCAGTACTGTGAAGCCCCTCACCAAATCGGGAGTGCAGGGTGCGAATAACTACACAAAGCATGGCATGACAAGCGAATGCAAAAGTCGTATCTGACCACTTCCCGCACCAGCGTCACAGTACAGCCATGGGAGCATGCACATGTCGGACATACCAGCATGGAAAAGCTTATGAACACATACAGTAGCAACTCCAAACTTAAACATGACAACAGGTACCACAATGCAACATGAACAATCCAAAGCAATGCATACAAATTGCCACATGGTATCACACAACATCAACCATGCCAGTACCACAGCCATGTACCCATGTGCACCCAGCCCGCAATGCCGACCTGCTGGCCCCAGAAGCCTACGGGGGGACAACAGGAAACCCAGTTTGCCACATGCATGAGAGCAATACACTGCCACAAGAAAGCCACCATGTCAGCTGCACATATCTACGACAGACACCTTATGTAACATCTGCTGCAATGGTACTGGGTGCATGTGAAGTAAAAACAATGCACGATACGAGTGACACAGCATGCATAGACATTGTACAAATACGTCACGGAATGAAGCCCCATATGCATGCACATGACATCATGTCCATTGCCCTGATAATGTGTAAGTCCACCCCCACACATTACATTGTGACTAATGCCTGTGCTGCCCCCCATGCAGGCGACAACAGATACCGGCAGCTTCCCTGGGTAATGAGTCCTGTGTGTGATCCACAGACACCACAAGATATTGCCTACAACCACGCTCACAGCAGGACCCGTGGGTGCATCGAGCGTACCTTTGGCCTCCTGAAGGCACATTTTCGCTGCCTCGACTGTACTGGTGGATCCCTGATGTACGCTCCAGAGAAAGTGGTTAGAATTGTGCTTGTGTGTGCCATGTTGTAAAATATCTGCCTACAGAGAATTGTTCTGCTATCCCCTAACATGGACATGCCACCCCCAGAGGATGAGGATGCTGTGCTCAGAGGCAACTGCATGCATTGACAGAGATGACTTGAGGGATGGGAGACTGGCTTGCCGGGGACTGATAGACAATTTCTACTGACACATTCACATGGCACAAGCCATGCACGGCTGTGTGCCGCTCGCCTCTATTAAAAACACGACAATGACACAATCAGGAATGTCCTCACATTGATGAAGGTCAACAGTTTTAATGAAATGATGTGCACTGACTATCCCCGCTCCCACCACCAACTCCCCAGCACACTATCCCCCCTCCACCACCAACTCCCCAGCACACTATCCCCCTCCCCCTCCCACCACCAAAACCCCAGTATGGCCACTCAGGGCAGAATGTGTCTCAATGTTATTTCCGTGGCCTCTTTCCCCCCATTCCAGTCCCTGGTGATCTAGGACCCAATTGGCACTGGGACCGGCGCCTGGGTGTGCTCGGCTGCGGCCCCTCAGTGGGTGTCGTGGAATTTGAGGGTATTGACCCAGTCCCTCAGATGTGCTGCAGTGTGACCTCAGTGCTGTGACGGATGGCCTCTGCAAGGGCCGAGACCCCTTCAGTCATCTCCCTGACTCTCTGGCCATCACAGTCAGAGCGGCAGTACTGGCAGCTGCCTCTGCCCGGTTTCTTCAAATGGCTCGCACAATCCTGCGGGCGGCCTCTTGCAGGCAATGGCATAACAGGAGCACCTACAGCCCCTGTGGTGCAGGAGGCCCCATGCTGCCCATGCCCAGTGGCGGTTGGGGTGGGGGGCCCTCAGCAGGACTTGCAGGGGGCCCCCACATTTTGTGTTATGCCTCGGCTTGCAGGCAATCGCAGATTTTCTGCAGGTGTTCCAAATGGGTGTGCCCAATGGCCTGCATCTCCATTTGTCGCCTCTTCATCTCATCCAGCCTCTGAAGGATGGTGTTGCTTGGTGGTGTGTGCTGATTGGAGGGGGGCTGTAGATGTGCATTATAAATAACTTATCAATCAATCAATCTGCACCTCCGCCTCCCTCAATGTCCACCATGTCAAGGACCATGCTGCACTTCTCTTCCCAGGGAGTCAGGAACAGTGGTTCGACAGTTACACCTCAAGTTGCCAGGGATCCTGATGGTGTTGGGACAGGAGTCCATGCACACTGACCCTGAGGACATTGCAGAGCTTTCTACAGTCCTCGCCATCAAGGTGTACGCTGGACACCGCTGTCACATTCTGGCTGATGGCATTCCAGATGGCTGTCCTGCGCTGGACTGATGTTTTTCAGCCCTGCTGCAGTACAGTGCCTCACAGTGGGCCACAACCTCATCAGTGAGGACCACCAGTTCTCCCTCAATGAACTTTGGTTTCTGTAGACGATTTTCAGACACCTTGCTTCGGATCCTCTCCTGTGACATTTTAGCTGTCTTTCAGGTCCAAATAGCTGCAGGAAGTGGGAGATTCTAGTTAGATTTAGTTTTGAAAGATGGCCGCCACAATGCTTCCCGTTCCGGGGGTGATGCAATTTCCGCCAGTGCTAATTGCACTGGTGCTAATAGAGCCGGGGATGGCGGCAGTGGCGCTATTAGTGTGGATATTTCAGCACCTGCGACCCCTGGAGACCCCCAAATGACGTCCCTGACTTGGGTCACTATCTAACAGTGAACTCACTGTCATGACCCTTGCCCCTGGCCTTCACTGGCAAGTCAGCCTTCCAGTTAGGGCCAGGTCAAAGGCCTTAAAACCTCATCCAAGACTCTCTTGGAGTCAGTCCTGACGCCTTTGGCGCCAGGCTCATAACCATCATGAAGACCAACATTAGAATGGGACTATTTAACTTGGGGGGGTTCAGCCAACATGGAGGCAAACACATAGCTCAGTTACAAGGAACTGAGCTATGCGGTCTCGTCTTTTGGGTGTGGCAGGCCTGGGACTACTTTACCTGGACTACTTTGGGTGTGGCAGGCCTGGGACTATTTTACCTGGACTTCTTTACCTGAGACTATTTAAACCGCACCCAAACAGCAGAACATGCTTTGCATTATTCTGCTGTGGGCAGCGTAACGGTTACTGTGTCCAGTTCTTTGATGCCAGTTTACCTGAAACCAAGGACCTGCACAGAGAGAAAGAACACTACGAAACTTACCTAGAACAGTATCCTGTCTTCAATCCATCGCTGAATTCAGTTCCACTCACCTGAAAGTACGAACTCCATCATCCGGCACCGCATGCATCCTGGAATACCATAACCTGGAAAGAGGAGAAAGAAAGACAGCATTAGTAAGCGTTTACTCACGTTTCCTCCTGAATGAAGAAAGCCATACAATTCTTACCTGGGTAGTCATCTCCTGGTCAGTATCATTGCTAGAACATTACGGCACTTGGCAAGGAACATCGCAACCTGCAAGGAGAGAAAAGACACAGGTTAGCAATATAAAAGGCGAAACAGCGCATACTCACCGGACAGCATCGCGCACACCGCGCTTTCGCCTACCAGCCCATGCTCATCTTCAGGCTGCTTGACAACACCAAAATACCTTTCCATACCTAAAAGGAGAGAAGCAAGACATTATTATTCGAACTGATAGGAACATAAGAACTGCATATAAAGACTATAAAGCAGCAAACCTACGGAGTCGCAGCAGGCCTGGATTCCCACAGGGGGGCGTGCACCAGTGAAGTAACTTGGTTGCTGCTTGCCCCCCACATCTACACGCCCCTGCCACGAGGAGCAGGACGGAGAATCCACCTTTTACGATATTAAGACCCATCTTTAACCAGAGGCCTTACCAACGGACCGGGAGAGGGTTCGAGAGTGCAAATAATCCGCCCAGGGTCCCCGTGGATACCAGGTGAGCGTAACACTCACTTGGTCTGGTGTGCGTGTCCATTCGCATCACTGCCTCAAGGTCCTCTGCTTCAGTTGTCCCTTGCTGTCTGGGAATCTCTCCTCCACGGTCATCCACGACTCACATTTGTCAATTGCAGGGCTCTCCTGGCTCCCACAACACATTGGTGCTCGCCTGCCACCGGTGCTTGTCAGACAAGAGGGAAATTTATCAAAAGGTGCACTTTCTGCTACATGACATCTGTAGTCATGCTCCTATGAGAGAGAGTCATCCCTCCCGATGCTTCCCACTGCGCCAGCTCTGCAATTATGGTCTTGAGCAAAACAGGCCCTCTCAGCACAGGCATCCACTTTACATGCCACCGTGGTCCCAGCATCTTTGCTCACACATGACCTCTGCTTCTGCTGCCACATGGAAGTAGGAAAACTACTCCACCTTCTACTACTGCTCCTTCTCATGGCCTGGACCTGAGGCAGATTGTTATGCCTCCGAGTCCTCCTCAGGTGTGGGTCATTATTCCTAATTCACTGCAACCTACAGTCTTGTGACTTTGCAGTCCTCTTCTTCGCCCCAGTACTTTTGGATTTATGGGACTTGAAGTCCACAATATCAAATTTGGCTTTGCTAGTGGAACTATTATTACCACGTTCACTAGTCATCTTATATAAATTCCCCAAACCACTATAAGGATGCTATGAATTATTTGACTTTACCGAAGACTATGGTTTCTCAGAATTTAGATTGGTAACATTTAAAGACTCATTGTTATTTCTCTGGGACTCATGTTTATGAATGTCAGTGAGTTTGAGAGGGTTTTTCTGACTCTGAGAACATAACTGCCTGTGGTTATCTCCATCTATATTCCAACAGTCAGTTTGAGAAAATAAAATCTCACTCTAACAGCAAGCCATTACATATTCCAGTATTAAGGAGATTCCCTTCCTTGAAGAAGACAAAAACTCTGTCTCATACCATCAAGTCCTTCTATTTACCTGGGGCCCTTCTCCTCCCAGGTGATCCTCCTGGCTAATACCACTCCCAGGGTTAGGATCAGGAAGCGTGTGCCTTACCCTGGACACCTTACAGGAGACTTTAGGTATGGTTTTTGTGAGGACTCCGTAGGATTCATCACAGTGCACTTGTCCACTTCTAATACAACATTCTTTCTATCCACAGACCTGAATACCCAAATGTTTCTATTTATTAAATCAGCTTGCACTGCAGCGCCGAGAGAGACAGCAATTCTGGATGACCTTACATGTGCTTATCTGAAAATCTTCTTCAGTTTTCGCTCTAAACGAACACATGGTGTGATTAGCAAACCGTGCAAGATTGGGGATATGATATGGTTGTTCTCTCAGTACTGGCCTACTTGTTGCTTGCCAGTTACAGGAGTAAAAGGGTCAGAGGACTGACCTTGCCCGAGGGAGCCTGAGGCTGCTCCTGGCCTGGGACAAGGGGGCTACCTGGATGTAAGACAGGGCCAGCTCTGTCCCAGAGGTGGGGAAGGGGAGTTTGGGAGTAAGCAGTCTTTAAAGCCCCTCATGTCCAATGCCTGTTAAACTTGACGCCCCCTCCAATCACCCAATGCCTTTCAGCACATTTTTCTGGGGAGTATTCTCTCTTTTCTTCTGTAGGATACAGGTCCCAGAAACCCCTTGTGCGGAAACCAAATGAAACGACCCAGGAGAGTGCAATGTGGCGCACTACCCAACTTGCCTAAAGCCAGAGGAAAACAGAGTACAGCCCACCAGCAAAGCAGAAAATTCAAAGTGGCGTAAAGAAAACAGCAAGCCAAATGAGCAACCTGTAAGGAAGGCATCAGAGACTAACAGACACCTGCCACACTTTGCCCTCAATTCACTCCGCTTTTATAGTGCTCTTTTCCTGGTTCTGCCCCACCCTTTCCATTGATTCTAGTGCTTACCTGACTCGGCGGGCCAATCTGTGCCAGTCATTTTACACAGGTGAAAACCTTTTAAAAGTCCAAACTTAAAGGACTTTTAAAAGCTTTTCACCTGTGTAACTCAGCTCTTGGGGAGACGACAGGCACAGATTGGCCCACAGAGTCAGGTGAGCGCTAGAACCAATGGAAAGGGTTGGGGTGGGCAGAACCAGAAAAAGAGCGCTATGGAAGCGTAATGAATGGAAGGCAGAGTGTAGGTCAGATGGGTGAGGTCAGAAGGACGGAAGGTGTACCAAGACCATAAGGAGGACAGACAGGGGAGTGGAGTGCTAAAGAGCTTGTGGAAGAATTGGAGCAGAATGCAGGAATAGTGAGGGTATTAGCGAGGGGCGAGTGGGAGATAGGTCTGTATGAGTGAGACCAGTAGGTGGAGTGACAGGAATTGTGGTGGTTGAGAGAGGATGAGGTTAATAGCGAAGGGTGAGCAGAGAACCATATCCCTGAAGGATGAGCAGGGCACCATATCCCTGAAGGATGAGCAGGGCACCATAACCCTGAGTAGCGGAGTGAGGGGGTTGTCAGTAGTGGAGGGAGGAGAGGTTGAGAGTAGCAGAGTGAGGAGCGTTGAGAGGAAAGAGGCAAGTGAAGTGAGAGTACAGAACATAAAAGGGAAAGGAGAGTTGGGTGGAAGTTGAGGAGAGATAGGGAGAAGAAGGGGTATTGGAGAAGAAGAGAGAAGGGAGAGTAGAGAAGATCAGAGAGAGAAGAGAAAGGAAACATGTGAGAGAACAGACATGGGTGTCTGTTACCGAACTAACAAGATTATATTGGTATCTTGGAAATCTGGGGAAAATGTTTGATACTCTTAGAAAATCCCAGTGGCAAAACATAGACAAGGCATTGGCCTTTAGGCCCCTATCCATAGCCAGCAAGCTTTTAGATATAACTGGTTACTGATCTAAAGTCAAAATCATCCTGAGGATTGGGGAGACCTGGGTTGTGGTGGAGGGAGCCTAAGGGACAATGAGAGAGAGAGAGGGACGCCCATTAGTTGCATTCTGTTTGAGTTAAACATTCTTAACCCAAATTACTTGAGAATTGAAGACACCCAGAACCAAGAAAGGTGTCAAGAACAATTTGTATCACTAAGACTGCCGGTATGCCAACAAGAGCTAATCCCAGAGGGGCTGGCAGTGACCTGTATGGAGATGAGTAGGGGGGAGGTGCTGCAGGGGGGATAAGTGCTGGTCAATACAGTACTCCATATAGATGTTCCCGCTGGCATAAACAGAAGAATTGGGTCGACATCCGGCATGGCATATAAATATTTGCTAGACGTGGGAGCACGCGTCATTGATGGAGATTATCAGGGGTAAGTGAAGACCGTCCTCACTAACCACTGGAACCGTACCAGTGTAATGCAACCTATTGCCCAACTAGTGTTGGAAAAGACCCTGGTCCCGAAGTTAGAGGAGGTTTTGAATCAAAAGGAGGAAGAGGAAGCCAAGATGCAGTTCTGCAAAATGGTGAAGAACCCCAAAGAGAACCCAAACCCCTCGAGGCAAGAGAAATTCACTGCAATGCCTTATTCAGGGGTTGAGATCATGGCAGACAGAGCAAGAAGTGGACCAAGACCTACTGTTGTTGCCAGGCTCCACAAACTTATAATTGGCAGAGGCCCCTCCGAAAGATCCCTGGTTGATACCTACCCAAATAACTCAGGAAAAGAGGAGAACTAAGCGCAGATACCCCCACCCGTCTGAGAAAAGAGGACTCTGATGAAGTAGCGATACATCCAGAGAGGGGGCGGTATCAAGAGGATCCAACAAGCAGTGTCCCTGAATGGCTGCCTGTAGAGAAGGGAAACAGCTGCCAAATCGCAACACATGGGTCAGACTCAAGAAGTAAAGATGGCTGTGGGAAAATTGTTCTTCCTACATTGTCACCTCGGAAGAAAAGACCACAGGGGACCACTTCAAAACGTGACCCATCCTACACCTTGAAGTACAGAGGGGCTGGGCCATCAAGCCCACCCCGATGCATGGAGATACACGTAAGGATGAGATCAGCATGCCGGTCGCCATCCCAGAGCTGGGTTCTGAAAGAAAGAGGCCTTAGAAACCCTGGTTTTTACAGGATACAGCACTGAAGAGGTGGACTGGAAAAACCTCCTTTCAGTAGTTGTCCAAGGAATATCCATGAATGCAATAGTGGACACTGGGAGAAATGAAATGGTCCTAAGCCCCAACCCAATATTCTAAGAGGATTTTATATTGGGGCTCCTGTCCCAAAGCACCAGTGTTCACACAGAGGCCCCTCTGTTTGCCAAGGCAAATATTTGTATGAGGACAGAGCCTTGTGGTCTGAATGATGGTTCTACCAGACCAGCCGGAAGAGGTACTCCTAGGGACAGACTTCACACTGTTTACGAGCCCTTCAAGCTGAGCATGGGTCAAAACATTATATCGGGAACAAAATAACTTGTGTAGCTAAAGAGCCTACAGAGAAGGGTGACTCAGAAGAAGGGGCGTAGGTATGTGACAGGGGGTGAGGGTCCTGACCCTGTCTAGGTGAACTTGGGACCCCTTCCGAACCTTGGAGAGGGAGAGCCCTCTCCCAGAGGTGGCGAGGGGGAGTTTGGGCAGTTCCTCAGCCTGTTAAACCTAGTGCACCTCCCTATCACCCAATGCCTTCCAGCACTTTCTCTGGGCAGTATTCCATTTTTTTGTAGGAATACACATCCCAGAAATCCCTGAGGCAGAAACCAAACGACCCAGGAGAAAGCATTGTGGCGCCCTATCCAACTTACCTGAAGCCCACCAGCAAACCAAGAAATTCACTGCAGTGCAAGGAAACAGCAAGCCAAAACAAACAGCATGTCAGCAAGCCATCAGAGACTGCTAATAGACCATTCTGGAAAAAGGGTGTGGGGTTTTTAGGACTTTTTAAAGCATTTCCCTGTATAATATAGCCTGTGGGGAGAAGACAGGCACAAATTGGCCCGCAGAGTCAGGGGTGTGCTGGAACCAAAGAAAGTGGGGGGCGGAGTCAGACACAAGAAAAAAGCACTATAAAAGGGGAGTGAATGGAAGGCAAAGTGTGGGTTGGATGGGTGAGATCAGAAGCAGTGAGTGTGCACCGGGAGACTAGAGGGAGGACAGACAGTGGAACGGAGTGCTGAAGAATATGTGGCAGAGTTGGAACACAGCGCAGGTGATGTAGTGGTTGTGAGGGAAAGTGGTACCATTTTGGGTAAGAGTGAAGCAGTAGGCGAAAGAGTGTTTGTGAGATTGAGGGTATTGGTGACAGGGGGTGTGAGATATGTTAGGTTATGTTATGTTGAAATCACTTCTAAAGCGCATCTTACACCAGTGAAGGCATCATGGTGCTAAGGGGGTGAAGCTGTCAAGGGGAATATGCAGGCAGAGCAAAAGTGACGACATGCTCATACTGAGAAAAGGAAAGTCTTCAGAGAGCGTCAAAAAGACAAATGGTCTGAGATCTCACAGATAGCTAGCAGGGTGGAATTCAATAGCTGGGCAGCAGCCACTGTGAATGAGCGACCACCCACTCGAGAATACTTGAAGCGAAGAACAGCAATACACAAAGCAGTAGAGGACCGCAAGGGAAGGGACATACTGGCGGAATTTAGCTTGGAGGTACTCTGGCCCAGTTGTTTAAAAAAGCCCTGTGGACGAAAGCACTGCGACTTAAACTTGACACGTTTGGCCACGGGCAACCAGTACAAAGAATTCAGAATAGGCGATAATGGAGGAAAAGCAGGCAGCACCAGTGGCAAGCCTGGGTGCAGAGTTTTGGAGCATTTGTAGACGATAGAGAAGAGTGACGGGTTGAGCCAGAAAAAGAGAATTATAATAGTCCAAAGATCCAAAAATCAAAGAAAATCCTGCCAAAGGACAGAGAGGGAGGGAAAGAAAATGGAGAATTTAGAGCAGAATGCGCAGTTTAACGTTTACTGACTGGCACATCGCGCGGTTAGCAAGGCGGTAAGCTTGACCCACAGGTTATTAATCACAGTAAGCCATGACAACCTGATCAAGAGATTAGAAGATATAGGTATAATGGACTTAGCACTAATCTGGATAAAATCATTCCTAGCACTCAGAACAGAAACCGTCTGGATAAAGCCTTTCAAATCTACTCCAAGAGTTAAGGACATGGAGTACCACAAGGATCCTCACTATCACCACTGTACTTTAACATCTTCCAGACTCCGCTAATTACGTGCTACAACTACGCAGACGACACTCAAATCATCTACAAAATCAAAGATGCACAAGAAGAACACTAAGAGAATGTCTCAAAGAAATCTATGGGCCTCATTACGGCTTTGGCGGTAGCCATGCCCTTATTAAGGGCATGGCTGCCACCAAAACCGGGTCCCGTTCCGGGTTCCCTGAATGGGGAATTACCGGGCCATTCCGAGTTCGGAGGGTGCCTGGTAATTCCTCCTACTGGGAGCCCATAGGGCTCAATGGGAATGGGAGCGGGAGCTAACAACGGGCCGATTACGACCGGCCCGTTGTTAGCTCCCTGGACCCCTCGCGGGACCCGTTAAGGACGCCTGGTTTTACCAGGCGTCCTTACCGGGTCCCGCGAGGGAACCTGGTAATCTTGCGGAATTGGTTTAACGGGTCCGCCTCCATTAGCGGAGCCCGTTAACCCATTCCGCAAAGGTTATATGAGGCCCTATGATTGGATGAACGCCAACAACCTAAAAATCAACCCAGGAAAGACAGAAATCATGATTATATCCAAAAACCAAGAGAACAACACTTACATACCGTGGCCGATAGAACTGGGAACCATGCCCACACCATCTAACATAGTCAAAAACCTGGGAGCCCTAATGGACAATGCACTAACCTTAGAACCACAAGTAAGCGCAAAAATTAAGAAATGCTTCTTCCTCCTTCACTCAACAAAAAGAATCCTACCATTCCTCTCCTTCACCCACAAAACACTGACAATCGTTGCCCCATCATGTCAAGAATTGACTACGCCAACAGCATCTACCTTGGAATGCCGGAACACCTGCTGAAGAAACTACAACGCATCCAAAAATCGGGAACAACCTCATAAAAGGAATAAGAAACACAAAAGACCACCTAAAATTCAGAAAACTATTAAAAACAACCTCGGAACCGGACGAAAACAACTGAAACAATAAAATCGAAAATGCAAAGAAAACCAGTTGACAGATCCTGTGACGGTACAGACAATGGACAGAACCGACAGAGGAGGAACACCCACAAGAAAAAGAGGGACAAGGCTAAGCGGAACAGACAATGAGCAACATCCCAATCAGGACAGAACAATAGCTAACAAGCCTGACACATGAACCTTGAATAAACCTCCAACCCAACGCAATTGTGCATCCACACAATCCAACTACCACCTCATGCTCACAAGACAACCATCCTCAAACTAACCCTCCACGTAAGTTAAGCCGCCAGCCAAATGAGACCACTATCACCACACTAAGAAACCCACACCCAAACTAGTAAGCAGAAGATTGTAAGCACTAGACCGACATAAACGATATCCTAACAGTATTCTTGTAAATGTACTGACCTCCTTAACGATTAACCCAACACAAACAACAAATCATCTGAGACATAGGTATGGTGATTAACTTGCGCCAATCCAGACACCCTAGTAAGAACTGAACTGTACCGCGTTGCACTCAGACAGAGCGATGGGTGTAGGCATAGGTTGCAACTAGACACATCCTGGGTGCCAGTTTTGCATCAACCACAGATTGGGAAGTACGGACCAGCCTGAGTAAGAACAAAGGTAGAATTCTAGAGATTATATAACACAACATATGGACAGAGAGATGAGAGACAGCCTTGTCATGCTGAAACCAGTTCACTGTCAGGAAGAAATGTTTGTCTAAATCTCGAAAGACACACAATATGAATGTGCGTTTCACCTGAAAACATTGCTAATAACCAACCTTAGTAATACCTCACCCCTCTTCTCACACCTCTCAAACCCTAACTAAACACAACCATACCTCTTAAACCGCAGCAACACACAGGCACTTCATCACATCAAAACAACAAACGCACCGTACAGAGCCTCACACAACAGCACACGACAGACTCTGACTGGATAAGACACCGAAAACCTCAGCGAACAGTGTTAACCGAACTGAAGCTGCCAACGGTACATCACAGCTCCCTTGCTCTCTCTCCTAACTTTGTCCTACTAACACCCCCTAACACAAACCCCTTTCTTACAGATCCACCAGAGCACCAAGGGACCACTACGGTGGTGATAGTGTGTGGTATAAATATCCTTTAACATTAACATCACAGCAGAGGTTGTGGGCATGGGTCCAAGCTCGTTGGGCCAGAAGGCCGACAACCAAAGTGAGGACTCAGGAGGGGAGCTGATAAGAACCTTGTTTTTGTCGCCATTGTTGCCCAGCCAATGGTGCACAGCTGACAGACAAGAACAACACCGCTCAGCAGTAGTAGAAAGAGAAAGATCAAGACGCACCAAGATTTGAGTGTCAGCTGCATAAGAATAACACTGAAACCCAAAGGAGTGAATCAGCAAGAGGCTGAATGTAGTTTGGGGAAAACCACATGTGAGAGGTCTAGGATACGAGGTGTCAGAGAGAAAGGACCGAAACCAGTCCTGGACCGAGCCGGAGATACCAGCCAAGGACAGTCTCTCAATGAGAATGCCATGGTCCACGGTGTCGAAAGCGGCAGAGAGGTCCAGCAGGATCAGGGCACCAATGCCACCCTGATCCACAATCTGGGCTAGATCATTGACCGCAGCCACCAGGACAGATTCTGTTCCCAAGCCCGGACTGGTAGGGGTCCAAGAAACCAGAGTCTTCAAGAAAAGACCAGAGCAGAGGGTTGACCAGATCATCCAAGAGCTTCATAGGAAAAGCAAGCAGAGAGCTAGGACAAAAGTTGGAGGAAATAAACGGATCAAGATTAGGGTTTTTTAGAAGCATGTTTAAGTGGGGCAGGTATACAAGTATTAGCAAAGGACACATTTACTGCAATGGAGACCAAAAGTGTAATAGAAGTGATGGCAGTTTTGAGAACACTGAGCGGTATTGGGTCAACAGGGGAGTCTGATTTCATACGTAAATTGTCTCTAATAACATCTCAGTCGAAAACAGCAGGAAAGTGGACCACAAATGAAGGGATTTCCAAAAGATAGTAGCATCTGCTGCAATCTACGCAGGGGCCAGATGACTGACAATCTTCTGCCTACTAATAACAATTTTGTCATTAAAAAAAGTAGACAGTCGCAAAGCCTTTGAGACGGGATCACTTCATTGGCAGGAGGGAGGAAGGAAGGAAAGAGACTGCACTACCCTTAAAAGTTCCTTAGGGGAATTAACAGCAACTGCCACATGTGACGCAAAAAAGGAGCACTTAGCTTGCACAACGGCATGTTGATAGGACGCAGTGGCTTTGCGCAACTCCAGGCAAGCCCCAAGGCAATATGATATGCGCCACCTCTGTTCAGCTTGCCCTCGGGCCAAACAGAGGCTGCCCAATTCAGCCAATGGCTCTGAGGGACAACCACATGGTTTGGAGGCTTTGAGAGGTGCCAGCCGATCAGCAGTGGTGACCAGGGTTAAAGAAAGAGATGTGAGGTCACAATTGATTATTGATGCCAGCAGTAATTTCTTCTACCACAATCTTTTACCAACGCCGTGAGGAGGGGCCAGGAGGGTCTGGGCAAGAGAAACAGATGACATGTTGACGGCAAAGGGAATAACAACATGGTCGGACCAGATCACTGGAAAGAAAGGAAAAAGCGTAGCCAAGGCAGAAGGGGCAAATACAAGGTCGAGAGTATTGCCTAAAGAGTGGGTAGCTCCCAACACCAACTGAAATAGGCCATGATCTACAAGAGAAAATACCAGGTGGTTGGCCTGGAGACCATTTGAGTTATTAGAATGCAGATTAAAATCCCCCAGGACAATGAGGGACTCCAATTGGACTTAGAAAGGCCAAATCAAATGCTGAATCAAGGCCGGGCGGCCTGTAAACGAGGAGAGCATGAAAGCAGCAACATGGAGATACCACAATACAGGGTAAATAGGCCTCCATATTAACAGTATATGTGATGGGTAAGATGGTACACTTAAGTGTGGAGCGGTGTATAAGGGAAATCGCTCCCTCAGAACGGCGAGAAGACCTATCCAACCTAAGTATTCCATACTCAGGGGGTGGAGGGGCAAGGCATAAAGTAGGAGGAGCAGAGAGTCCTTGAGCTACGTACTAGGTATGGGGAATTTTTGTATAATAGAGCATAGCACTCCCCGGGATGGGGGCGTGGCCAGCACGCATGCCGTAAAGTCAGACCTCCACGGAGCTCCGTCCGCGATCCTGAGACAAACGCTTAACTTTCGCTGAATCCAGGTCTACAACACGAGTTGAGGCCAGAATATTGTGGGGGAACCGATTGCCAGCACTCGGCAGCAGTACTGGGCGGAATCGGAGTGCGGACGACGGAAAACGGGAAGCCCGAAGCCGAGCCCCCTGGGACTCCAAGATGGCGGCGCCCGCCGTGGAGTGGGACTGAGACATCCTCGGCCCCCCGGGTCATCCTACGGACCGCAGCAGCTGTGGCGGCCACTGCGGAGCAGCCTGTCACCTGCTCCGCCGGCGGACACTCGAGAGCAGGAGGCCGGCGCCGATGACTGCTGCGGCTGCGGAGGTCGGAGGAACCGCTGCGTGGGCGCAGCCAGGAGGAGGTCGTATCCGCCGCGGACGCTGGAACAGGGAACACGGAGCAGCTCCAGCGGCGCGAAGGTGAGACCGACCGTGCTCACAGCTCACAGCTGAGCGGAGACACGGGGAACGGAACGGAAGGCGGCGGGCCCCTCATTAACGCTGGAAGCGGGACCGGGTCCCCTTCACAACACTCCCTAACGGGATCACCTCCCAGCAGCCTGAGGGAGCGAAGCACGGCCGGCCCTGGGGCCCAACACTGACTCTTGCGAGGAGGATTGGCCCAGATCTGTGGGGCCCCTGTCGCCCTAGAGGCTGCCTGATACGCAGGAAGACCCCAGCAGAAAGAACCCACTCACAGCACTAAGGCCCGGGGGGGAGAAGGGCGAACAATATAGTGACTGAGTGCCCCAGGGAGTCCGACCCACAGGCGGTGGGACGACACCTGCCTGCCGGTAGCCCATTGGAGACGCAGGCAGGAACCAGAAATAAACTGAACGCAGCCTGAAGCCCGGGACTTATTTGCACCACATTGACTCCTAGAACAAGGCTCTCCATACAACCTGAGCCCACAGCCACTGGTCAAGATTTTGAAATCTAACCTTGGAAACACTAGCTGCTAGAAACAACTGAAAAGCTAGGGTTGGATCCCTGGAACCGAAGTTCCCTTGAAGCCCACACGGAAATTTAGACACAGGGGTCGTCGACAGACCTGCACTCTGCAGGGGGTAGCACTTATAGACCTCAAACCAGGAGATGTCTCCCCCCAGGACCAAGCCGAAACTAGTCACGATGGACTCCTTCACGACAGTCAGACCCCAACGGCAGCCATCACAACAAGACCGAGAATCCCCCGAAGATTTGCCTCAACAAATGGAAGATCTTAAACACACGCAAGTCCTCCAAGCAATAGCTGCCCTCCGCACATCACTCGAGGGGCGGCTTGAAGAGGTGAAGTCAGACATGCAACTCATGCGGCAGGACGCCCGCAACCTAACGGAAAGAGTCACGGTGACAGAAACCGCCCTGCAGGAAAATGTTGAGAACACCCGAGATCTAAAGATGACGGTCAGAGATCTGGAGCAAAAGGTGGCAAGGCTAGAGGCCCGCTCTGAGGACGCAGAAGGTCGAGCGTGCCGTAATAACATTCGTATACTGGGGGGTCCCTGAAGATCTGGAAGGCCCGGACCCGACGACCTTCATTGAAACGCTCCTACAGCAAGAAATAGGGGCGGCAAACCTCTCCCAGGGGTTCTCTGTCGAAAGGGCCCACAGGTCTCTTCAGAAACGTCCCCCACCTGGATCTCACCCACGACCAATCATAGCAAAGATTTTAAATTTCAGAGACCGCGAAACCATACTACGGTTCTCTAGAGAAGGTGGGGAGATAAAAAGGAATGACTCAATAATAGTTATATACCCGGACTACACCCCTGCAGTACAACGAGCCAGAAACTCTTACATTCCAATAAAAGCCCGGCTGAGAAAGCTCAACTTGAAATACATGCTCTTATACCCGTCACGTCTCAAGATTCTACATAAAGGGAAAGCAACGTTTCTAGAGACCCCAGCCGCAGCTAACATGTGGCTTGAGCATAACAACCTGGCGGACGACAAGGAAGAATCACTGAACTCAGACCGAGGATGACCACCCACCCCCCGGTGAACGCAAGCAATGGGCAGTCCCTGCAGAAAGCAAAAGGTAATGAACACGAACTGTAGACGAACGAATCACTATGAAAGTCCTACTACAAATCTCGCAACATCGGACGCGAGATCGGAGGAGCATGCAAGCGGCGGACAAACAACCCACCCCACCAGAAAAGGTGTAAGCAGTTTGCTCACACACAACCTGATCCGGAAGGCCAGGAGTGGCCTGGAAGGCTCAGGAACCCCTGAGCGCTGCAAGTTAAAAGCAACTGCTAGGGCAGTTTGGAAAGTTTTGTTTAGTTTTTCCCCATTCAACACAATGGGATTTACACAAGTTCAAAAATCTCCAACCAGCGAAGGACTTGGGGCCGGAACGGGAGGACGGGTGGGGAGAGGACCAGGACAGGATAGTAGGACAAACGAGGTCAACAGGGTCGGACAACTGTGAGTGTTACTCAATTACCCTGTAATGGCGGCTAAAATAAATATAAAGATATTGACCTGGAATGTGAGGGGTCTGGGTTCATACCTACGCCGGAATAGAATCAAGTCCTATTTGAACAGAAAGAGAGTGCAGATAGCGCTACTGCAAGAGACACACTGCACGGCTGAATCCCTAGCGAGGCTAAGTGAACACTGGGGAGGCCAGGGGGTCGGAACTTCGTACTCTAAGTATGCAAGAGGGGTATATACTTGGATTCACCCACAACTCCCTTTCCAAGTAATTAAGTCTGAGTCAGACCCAGAGGGAAGATTTGTAATACTATGGGGCAGGCTAGAACAAATAGATATTTGCATAGTGAACTCTTACCTCCCCAACACTAACATCCCATCGCACCTAAACTCCATGTACGCCAGGATTGCGCCATATAGGCATGGAATCCTTTTTTGGGGGGGAGACTTCAACTGTGTCCATGATTCGATACTTGACAGGTCCTTCCCGCATCCAAAAGGGCCCTCAGCGGCTACAACAGCCCTCTCCCTATTAACCGACAGGTTACACTTGGCAGACACCTGGAGAGAGTGTCACCCTGACGCTCGAGAGTACTCATATTTCTCCTCTCCGCACGGTCTCCACACCAGACTGGACTATGTTTTCATAAGCAACGAACATCTGCCACAAATAGAAGAAGCCCAATATCTGGGCAGAACTATTTCCGACCACTCGCCACTTCTGGTGGGTTGGAATCACACTGGCCCCAGACCTCCTATTCCAATGTGGAGAATGCCGATAGATGCCCTGGGAGACCCGATATTTAGGGAAGACCTACACGAATTCATAGAAAGCTTCATTGAAAGAAACACCGGAAGCGTGGACCGCTTAAGCACAATGTGGGACGCCCTAAAAGTAGTAACGAGAGGGGAAATCATGGCCAAGGCAGGGGGCGTTAAGAAACAACTTAGGGGCGAGCTGATCCACTTGGAGCAGCAGATAGAACAATTGGAAGCAGCCCCGGTTGCCACAGAACAAAGGGAGGATAACCTCAAAGTACTTAGAACTAACTCTACCTTAGCATGGAATAGGCTCGCCAAATTTGATTATGCCACCAAAACTAATAGAATTCATACGGAGGCAGACAAACCAGGCAGAATGCTAGCCTGGCTCTGCAAGAAAGAACACCCCAGGCACACAATCACTGGGGTACAAACTGAAGAGGGGGGGTAGCACAGACACAGCAAGCCATAAACAATACCTTTAAGGGCTTCTATGAACGCCTTTACTCTCATAATGACCAGATCCCCCTAGAGAAAATCATGGACACCCTTGAAGAGATAGGACTCCCCAAGATGCCCCCAGAACAATCTGAGGCCCTAGATGCAGATATCACAACTGAGGACATCACAGAAGCTATTAGATCACTAGCCACTTGCAAGACGCCTGGGAGCGACGGTCTGCCCACTGAGTTTTATAAGGCGTATGAGTCCACCCTAACGCCCCTGCTACACGAGGTCTTTCAGGAAGCACACGAGACAGGGATACTACCCGATAGCATGAGAAGAGACCCTCCTGATCCCGATTATTAAGCCTAATAAACCCCCTGATAGATGCGACTCTTACCGTCCGATAGCAATGCTTAACTACGATGCGAAAATCCTGACAACAGTGTTAGCAAATAGACTGGCCAGAATTATAGGGAAATAGTACATGAAGACCAATGCGGCTTTATACCAGCCCGAAACACAACCATAATTTGCGCAGAGGCAGCATGTTATCGCCCAAACTGAAGCTTGCACAGAAGCATACGCACTGCTGTCCCTGGACGCCATCAAGGCGTTCGATTCGATCTTTTGGAATGGCTAATTGGCGGTTCTGGAGGGTTTGGCTTCGGCCCGAGGTTCATTAGGTGGATCAAGATACTATACACGAAACCTAGAGCCAGAGTAAAAACTGGGAAGCATATATCGGAGGTCTGGAACATATGCAGAGGAACCAGACAGGGTTGTCCCCTCTCTCCCATGCTCTACGTACTGGGCCTAGAACCCATCGCTATCTATTTTCGAAAGCAATTTTTTGATGCTGGGATCCGGCTGGGAGACACTGACCACATTATCTCTCTTTATGCGGACGATGTCCTATTATTTGTTAGGGACCCATACTACAATGTGCCCACGATGCTGGAAGTCCTAGACAATTTCGCGAAGGTTTCTGGAATAAAATTCAGCAGGGCAAAATCCTGCCTCTTCCCCCTGGCAAATCTTAAGGGAAAGGAAACATCGGAGCTTCCTTCGGTGGGAATACAGTGGGAACACACCTCGTTCAAATACTTAGGCATACACATAACGCATTCCCCGGAACAAATGCACAAGCGCAACACTGAGTCTGCTCTCCCGACCTTGAGGAAATCTATGGCCTTCTGGGCGAAACTTCCCCTATCCATGATGGGCAGGGCCTCCATAATCAAAATGATTGTCCTTCCCAGATTCTTATATGGATTTCAGAATGTACACTTCTACATCAAAGCGCCCTTCTTTCACCTACTGGAAAGTATGCTGAGAGACTTCCTGTGGGGGAAGGGAAGACGTAAGATAGCGCTTACCACCTTGTCATTACCGTATACTCAGGGGGGAATCCAACTCCCAAACTTTGAAAAATACTATTTGGCAGCACAGCTTAGCTTTGTCACCAAGTGGCTAGCGGACGATGCCACATCGGAGACGCCACTCCTGCAGCCACTGGTCTCCCCGTTGTACATGAAAGAACTTTCCTGGGCCCCCACCCACCTGATAAGGAATGCCCCCCTAATGGTCACCCTTGGACGCAAAATCTGGCATAGGACCGAATCCCTCGCCATGTCAAACACCAATACTCCCCGAACATACCGCTGGTCTCGGACCTATGCAGATCCCCCGGGGACCTGCAACACCTCAGGCACTGGAACAGAAAGGGATATACTCATGGGGGACTTGTACACGGGGGGGGGAGTTCAAAGACTTTGAAACGCTTCAAGAAGAAAATGATGTTCACACAGGCCAGTTTCTGTGGTATCAAAACTTAAGATCCACGGCACGTGCCAGATGGTCGACATGGCCAGAGGAACCAGACACAAACCCCCTGATTACGCTACTGTATGAACTGGGAGAAGGAGGGAGACCAGTGTCTCAGATCTATAGCCACCTAAATGACATCCCCAACCCACGCAGTGCTGGACTGAAATCCAAATGGGAAGCAGACATAGGCCGAGAATTAACAGTTGGGGAATGGGAAAGGGCTCTGACATTTCCTAAAACAGTATCCAGGAATCATAGATTTAGGCAAATACAATTGAATCTTCTGCATCGGACATACCTTACCCCATCCAGGTTGGCCAAACTCCATAAAACTCAGAGCTCCAAATGCACTTGGTGCGAAATGGACAATGCGGACCTGCTCCACGCATTCTGGCGGTGTGTCAGGACACAATCCCTGTGGTCTTCAATACAGCAGACAAGTGAAAATCTGGGGCTGACCAGATATGAATGGACTCCTGCGGAGTGCCTACTCGGCACATACCCTAGACCAGCAAAGCTAAAGCACCTCGTTAGATTAATGGACATTATGTGTATCCTGGCTAAGAGGACAATTGCAATGTCCTGGAAGAAACCATCAGGACCACAACAGAAAATTTGGCACAGAGAACTGAAACGATGGGAGCTGGCGGAAACGAAAGCCTGGGAAGAGAGTGTGGCCAGATCCACAGATGCCTCGAGTATGACCTTAGACGCCTGGAAAGGACTCACAGACCCCTTGACCTACCCCTCCGACGATAAGCCACCTTGAGCCAGCACAAACCTACAGTAGAAAAACCTACGGACAGAATTGGAGTCCTCGAGGCAGCCCAATCATAACTTCATGCGATCCCTGCTAAGGGAGGTTCCCCTCCCCTGAAAGTCCTACTCCCCCCCTGTGCCCCCACTCGGCACCGGCTTCCCAGGACACAAAATACTTGGAGATAGTTAAAGTTTCAATGTTAAGTTGTAAATGTTAATAATCCGAGATGCAATGTGATTTATTATTTGATGGCAGTCATGGTAATTATCCTGTGCTTGTAACAAATAACAAATGCCAATAAACAAATTTGAAAATAAAATAAAATAGCACTCCCCGGGATGCGCCACAGGGGAGCGTGCAGTTGATTTGTAGGCTGTTGGGTATCACTAAGAACATCCTCGGCACACAGAGTCCAGCCAAGCGGGAACACATTGCCGGATGGAGCAGCACAGACAAACTCACTAAAAGAGTAGCAAACACCTATTTTGGGGGTAGCAGATGCTCAGAGCCTGTCTGACACGCTGATGAGCGCAGATGGGCAGGACTTTGGCAGAACTTCAGCGCGGACAAGGCGCTTCTGCTGCGCCCGTCCGCTGTGTTTCCTTGGAAGCGACACCTTCAAATTGCACATTGTATTACAGGAGCCGGTGCAAGGACCTGCAACTAGCGAGACAAGAATAGGAGGGTGAATGCGGCACAGAAAGGAAAAAGACAGCTACACAGGGAACAAGACCTGTTACAGCTAGGGGAGCCAGGCAACCTCACAGCGCGGAGCACGAGCTACAAGGAAAACAAGGAAAAGAAGATAAATCAAATAATCAAGAAGGTAAAATAAAATGAAAGTTGTAGGCTGCGTACATAGCAGTGATGAAAATAGGCATTCAGTCATACGCCGTCGGCACTGAAAGGTAAGCAATGCCGGTAAAAGGAAATGAATAGTAAAAGCAGGTTAAAAAACAAATTAAGACTACATCAGATGAAAAGGCAAATTGCCCGCAACAGGCATAATCCTTGGGTGAGTCAGTGTATATGTTGGAGTGAAAGGACATAGGGGGTGTGAGAGAGAGTGAAGTTTGTGGAGAAGAGTAAGCACTGCACCACCATATCCCTGCAGGGTGTCCAGTGCATCATATCCCTGAGTAGCAGAATGAGGTGTGAGAGTATTGGAGTGAGGAGAAGGTGAGAAGAGGGGGTGCAAAGAGTGAGTAGGGACAACGAGGCGTGATAGTGACTGTTTGGAACATCAAAGGGATAGGAGGGATGGAAGGTAAGAAGGAGAGCGAAAGAGAGAGAGAGAAGAAAGAAAGAGAGGAAGTAGAGGGGCTTTAATGGAGTAGACATTGAGAGGAAGGAGAGAGTAGTAGTAAAATCGGGCAGATGAGAGAAAGGGAGTAGGTAAGTGAGAGTAGGGACCAGAGTGTCTGTTACCGGCACTGTCAAGACAATATTGTTATCCTCAAAACCTGGGGAAAAGGTTAGACTGCCCTTAGAAAGTGCCAGAGGGAGAACGATTGGCCTTTAGATCTCCATCCATAGCTAGCACGCCTTTACATATGTAGGGTTACCCATCTCTAGTGAAAATACTCCCAGAGATTAGGAAAGCCTGGGCTAGGGCAGAAGGATCCCATGTGAGGTCGAGAAAGAGTGAAGGACGCCAATCAGTTTAACCAGCATAACTGCTGCCTCAAGGCAAGTTTCACAGGTAATTGTCTAAGGAGTCCAGGGTTCAATGATCCATGAGGGGATCGACTAAACTTTAGAGCATGAGGCCTATCTCATCCATTCATTAATTTCCTAGGTGGAATCCTCGAGTGTCAAAAGACCTTTCATGGGGTGTGGCCTGGTTGGGCAAGAAGATGCCTGCTTTTACTGCAAGCTCTTTGAGGATCTAATTTTGGGTGAGATGTCCCGGGTCCAGACTCGCCTGGTTTCACTGAATATTAAAGGGAAGCATCCAGGGCACCTCCCCAGGTGATCCTGCTGAACGTGATGGACAGGAGCTGGCACCAGGCATGCTTGCTGCTCCTGCCATTGGAAGGGAAATATGTAAATAAGTGTACTCAAACTATATGCATGCCAAAAACTTTCCTGGTCTAATCATTCGAATTATTCACTGAAGCGTCATCATTTTGGTGGAATGGATTTTATGTATCAATTGACCCCCTTCAGATGTATAAATGGATATTAATTGTCCCAATGGCTTTGAGACAAGAAACAAAATAAAAAACACCACCTCCCCCAGTTCTTCTAATCGAACAGGGATCACCACATTCTTTCTGAGCAGTTCTTCGATTTTAAATTAAAAAACCTGCATCTTCAAGGGGTATGAAATGACAGAAGTGTGCTTCTTAGGGTACGTATTTATCATGCTTTATTGTCCACTGTCTGCCACACCCTTAGGCTTCATAGAACAACAGAAATAATGGATCACACACAACATATATCCTTGACACCCAGGAAAGAAAACTATCCTAACCCTCACAAATGGGGGACACAACACTGAGACACTACAAACATATTATTACAGGCCCATACACACCTACCGCTAACTCTGAACCTAACCAGAGTCAAGTTCTACTGGATCCACGAAACTCCCCAAATAGAGATCCACTATATTCAAAACGCACAAAATCTTGTGCACCTTCAGGAGTTGTTCCTATGTTGCAGGGCACATCACGCAACTCTCCTGGCTCTGCACACCTCCAGTGTCAAACTTATCAGGTAGGCTCACCTGATGTTCATCAATCCACTCAAAAGTTCTACAAACCTAATTTTCCTGGATGCGGCTCTGATGATAATATATGTTGCAACGACACCAAACTCTCTGGGTATAATTCGCATGTTTACTCAAAGGCACCCCCACCAGGACACTGCGCGCCGGACAAGATCCGCAGGCACACCAACAACCATTTACGTGACCTGGAGGCACCACTGTTTGTTCCTGTGATGTCACCATTAGTCCAGAAAAGACTGCGCTGGTAAAACGCCCCTCCCCCGATGCAACGGGACGAGACTTGAGCCCTGAGCTGGTTGTTGCCTCTGAAACGCTCACCTCGGACAGCCTGCGCACATACCCCTGTGCCACCCAGCCTCCAGGAGGAATACAGGGACACCACGGGCGGCGGATTGGATCCCCCCCACGCTGGGAAGGCATACGATGGAATGGCACTGAAACCACAGGCCACATAGTGTTCATTTGAGGGGACAAACATGCACATCATAAATTGAGTGTACCTAGCATATGTCTATTTTCGGGTACCGGAACGGCACTTTGTCAGAATGCGTGTGGGGGGGTGTTATGCAGTGGCATTCACATGGGCAATTCACACACAACATGACCTCTGACCCTTTTCGTACAACTGACAAACATGGAATTGTTGTAAATGTCATTAATGTGTGACCAATGAATTCCACCTACATGGCCATGTACGACGGTACATTTAGCATTTCTATAATATGCATGTGCGATTGTGTGGTTCTGACAGGCAGTGTACCTGTCCAATTTGTGTGCAGTCAAAAGGTGTTTTGTGGATGTGTGCTTCTGTATTCTCTGGATGTGCATAATGAGTTGTGGTGTATGTGCGTGTCATTGTTACTATGGTGTGGTGCATTCTGGTACATGTAGTTATTCTGTTTTTTGCATGACCATGACAGGATAGATGTGGGTATGTGTGCACTGGATATTTTTCATACATGGAGACACGCCTGTCAAGGACTTGAACTCTGCCACGCTACTACTGTGTTGAACCTTGAGTAACACCTGCACACTTGCACATTTCATTTTTTTTTCACACAATGTATTTGCTGTTGAAAAAGAAATCATGACTGAGCATTGATCTTTCAGTGCGAGTGCATTTATTCATGTACAGTGCCCAGTGCCCAGTGTGCTAGATGTCCTTATAAGTGCTCAGAAGTAGTGGTGTATGAGGTCTTCACGTGTGACACGTCCATCCATACCATTGAGGCGCGGTGCAATAGCCAGCTCATCGTCACTGTCGTCCTCAGCCTCTGGTGGGTGCATGTCGATGTCAGGTGGCAGTGGGACGTTGCGCATGATGCACATATTCGACATGGCACAGGCAAGCACAATTTTCCCAACCTTTTCAGGGCTGTACATGAGTGCTCCCCCCGATCTGCTGAGGCACCGGAACCGGTCCTTCAACAAGCCAAAAGTCTGTTCAATGATGCAGCGAGTACGTACATGGGCACGGCTGTATGCCTGCTCGTGGATGTTGTGGGGTTGCCTGACAGGGGTCATCATCCATGGCATCAGGGGACAGCCAGCAGCAGCTGCACACGAGCAACAGTAAGTGTACATGTCAATTTACTGGTCATTTCATGTTGGCACAGGCTGTATAGTGTTAAATTGAGAAATCAAACATGCACAAGCATAAATGAGATTAGCTAGCATATGTCAATTTTCGGGTACCAGAACGGCACTTTGTCAGAATGCCTGGGGGGGGGGGTGTTGTGCAGTCGCATTCACATGGGCCATTCACAGACAACATGACCACTGCCCCTTTTTGTACAACTGACACACATGGAATGGATGGAAATGTCAACAATGTGTTACGAATTAATTCCAGCTATATGGCCATGTACGACGCTACATTTAGCCTTTCTATGAAATGCATGTGTGATTGCGTGTTTGTGACAGGCAGTGTACCTGTCCAATTTGTGTGCAGCAAAACATTCTTTTGTTGGTGGGTGCTTCAGTATTCTCTGGCTGTGCATCATGAGTTGTGGGTTTGCCTCACTGTGTTTGTGCTCGTCATGGTCACTATGGTGTGGTGCATTCTGGTAGATGTGGTTCTTTCGTTTTTCGCTGTACAGGATAGATGTGGTTATGTATGCATGGATACACGCCTGTCAAGGACTTGCACTCTGCCATGCTAATGCTACTACTGTGTTGCACCTTGAGTAACACCTACACACTTGCACATTTCATGCACTCCCAACACTGCAGTTGTCTGTTCCTTGCTCTTATTCTTAATCTGCCTTCCCCTTTTGCCACCCTATCCCGACTCTGTGCACTTACATGGGGGTTTTGTAATTGTTTCAGGTAATTGCTCTGTGAGTAATGATAGATTAATGCATGTACTATGCACATCCATAAATATGCCGTTTACTCCCCCCCACACAATTCAACACTGCACATGGCCTTGTAGTCTCTCCCAGCAGCCAGGCATGCTATGCCGTTTACTGCCCCCCACCCCCAATTCAACACTGCACATGGCCTTGTAGTTAGACTCCTCCAGCAGCCAGGTATGCTATGCTGTTTACTGCCCCCCCCATTTCAACACTGCACATGGCCTTGAAGTTAGACTCACCCACCAGCCAGGTACGCTCTCCAGCTTGTCGTGCCATGTACCGAGGCAGCGTGGAGTTCCGCAGCACCATGGAATTGTGTGTTGACCCTGGATATCTTGCCCAGCATCATACACCATCTGCATGTTCAGTGAATGAAAGAACTTCCTGTTGCGGTACACTGCCTCCACAGCATGCCTGGGCACCACATGCGTGCAGTCCAAGGCAGCAATGACATTAGGCATGCCTGCAAGGGCATGGAAGGCTATTTTTGTGCCATGTACGTGACACAGGAGTGCATCAATCACCTGGAAGAGCACACAGAAAAAACAGAGTTGCGAAATCCCATGCAGCTCACCAACAGTGTGCTGGTATGTGCCTGTGGCTAGAAAGTCTAGCACAGGCACTTCCTTCAGCAGGGGGAGGTGGCTGTGTGGATATTGATGAGGCTGACCAGGTCATCATGGATCAGGTCCACGATTGAGGTGATGTGTCCCTGTCTAGCCGGTACAGGGTGTGGATCTGACCTGGGCTGAGGTTGAATGGTGTGGTCCTTAAGCGAGGGATTGGTGGCTGCCTGCAGGCTGCAACCTGCTGGACATTGGGGATTTGCTGGTCCATGATAGCCCTCCTCCTCCTCAAGCGTCTCCGCTGCATCCTCCAACTCACTGCCTCTTCAAGTAATAGCTCAGCAGGCATGGCCTCCAGCTCCAGTACAGCTATAGCTACTGCTACAGCTACTGCTAGCATTGTGGTGTTGGAAGGGGTGTGGGGTGTGGGAGTGGTCTTTTTGTGCTGTGGCACAGGCCATTGGGGCCACCTGTGCTGATTTTGAGAACCTGTGGCATGTTTCGATACAACAGAATCCACTTAATGCCTGGTCCGCGATGCCAGTGTTTCCGGCATCGTTTTCACATTGTTACCGGCATGTCCATGCCTGTGATTGCATGTCCAAGCACTTCGGAATGTGCACTTACTGAAGCCATGCCGGTATCTCAAGCACGGCTGCTGCGTGTCTCAGCAGATACCGGCAACGGTGTTGCCGGATGCAGTGGGTCACTTGCGATGCTAGTGTTTCCGGCACTGCAACTCGGACTACACTGGTCCGGAAAAAGGTGCCAGCAAGGATATACCAGCAACGCTCTTTCTGGAGCGGCATACTTGTAATGAGGCTCAGTGTGGCATTGCAGTAGATCTTAAGAATATAAAAAGGCAGAAGACAACATGAGCTGTGTTTCTATAATGTTCAACACATGATTGCCCCCCGAGCCTTCACCCAGGACTATGATATGATATGGCATTTATAACGTGCCTATACACAGGTGTTTCAAGGCGCGACGCAAGTGCATGGGAAGGGGGAAGGAGGAAAGAGCGGGGGTGATGGGGGAGGGGACAGTGCGGTACATGGGATAATAGAATAAATAGACAATAAGTAAAAGGTACAGCCAGCAGGTGGCAAGTGCAAGGGTAAGTGCAGACATCAGGTGTCAAGTGCTGGTAGTGGAACTGTAGGGATACAGAAAACAGACCCAAGTGCGTGGGTTGCCAGGAAGGCAGTGCAGGTGTGCAACCGGCGGGGGAGAGGACCTGAGCCCGAGATCAGAGGGTGGCCAGGTAACCAGTGCAGTTTCAGTATCAGCCAGGAAGTCAGCAGGGGAGAGGAGGAGAAAAAGCAGAAGCAAAGAGAAATGTTTTGAGGTGATTCCAGAACCGAAGATGATTCTCCTCGAGTTTCAGAGAGGCATGGAGGCTGTTCCTGAGAGAGGCCCCAGCCAAAGAAAGAGATCTACCACCAACTCGTTCCTTGGAGAAGCGACAGACCATGAGGGAGTTGGAGGCGGATGAGCAAAGAGCTCGAGAAGTAAGATATTTAGGCAGAGAGAGTTGAAGGTATTGAGGACCCAGGCCCCAGAAGGCCTTGTGGACAATGCAGAGAGTTTTGAACTTAATCCTCACAGCCACTGGGAGCCAGTGCAGAGATTTCAGTCCTGGAGAGATACGATCCCTGGGCTTGAGGCCAAGGACAATTCTCGCAGTCCTCTTTTGGATGAGTTGCAGAGGGTGGAGAGTAGAAGCAGGCAGATTTAGAAAGAGGTTGTTGCAATAGTCCAACCTAAAGAGAACCAGCGCTCTGGAGACAGTGAGCTTCTGGGGGAAGGAGAAGAAAGGAAGAATACCTCTGAGGAGGTGCAGCTGGTAGTGTGACTTCTTAGAGACGTTAGAGATGTGAGGAGAGAAGGAGAGTGTGGAGTCGAAGATGACCCCGAGGTTTTTAGCCTCACACGTGGGAGCAGGAAGAGGGCCAAGAGCGGCTGGTCAGAGAGTGACAGGAAAGGAGGGAGCATGTGTGCCGATGAGGAGAATCTCGGTCTTACTGGCATTAAGGCCGAGATCATTGGCGGTACACCACTTCTGGATGGCGGACAGACAGTAAGAGATGAGAGAGGGAGAAGAGGTGGCTTAGGGTAGCCTGAAAATGAGCTGAGTGTCATCCGCATAGCACTGGTAGTTGGGGCAGAGCGCAGCAATGCGGTGGGCAAGAAAGTGCCAGGTATTGGTTGAACAGCCAGGGAGAGAGGTTAGACCCCTGGGGAACACCACAGGTAGAGATAGAGATAGAGGAGAGGAACGACCCAAGTTGAATTTGGGAGGGTCGATCAGAGAGGAAAGAAGTCAGCCACGCCAGGCCCTGACTGGTGATCCCCAGGTTATCACAGAGACGGTTGAGCAGGATGGCATGGTTGACAGTGTCAAAGGCAGGGTCTTAAAATGTTTAAAGAAGGGCTAAGCTTTGCATGCATCATACACCTCAGCCACAAAGGATGCAGCAACATGTGCCTCTTTAAGCAATGACTCTACTTTTTTCTCAATTGCGTCCGCACAAAACAAATCCTCTGAGGCAAATGGGGTGCTGCAAACTGGGAAACAGGGAGCTCACTTTCAAATGATCAAGGAATTCCTCCTGAAATCCTACAATAAGATACATACAGTCCAGTACATAGGGGTAGAAGATCCCCGATAATCCTTCCATTCCTTTATTTAAAAAATGATATTCTTTATCATCTGCTGAAGCAGTAGAACAGGACTCCAAAGAGGTCTAGTATGTGCTGTTAGAATCCTGTACCATAATGGGTCGTATTTGCCAGATGAAACAACAAAGTCGAAACCATCTTCAGGAAACTCTTTGTTTCTTCCTTCTAGAACTGACCCAATAAACAGTAGGACGATGGAATCGAGAAGCCAACTAAACAGGTTAAATGTCAGAGCATCAAGCTACTTTGGTGGGTAGGGGAATGCTAGCGTTTTGCATGCTCAGCCGTGTCCATAGAACAGGACACCTTATACCTGCAGTAACCAGTCAAGGCCAATTCATTTGTCGGGCCAGGTTCAGATTCATAGTCCACAAAGACCTCCCAGCTCTACTAAGACCAACAAATGAAACTAAAAGAGAAAGCACAAACCATTAGAATGATAGTTAACATTGGACCATGTACAAAGCAGGAATAGGAGGCATTCATACGCACCTGCCTCTACAGGACGACAGGACCGTATGCCGTTGTTTGAACACAGTAATTTACTTCAAGGTAATTTACTTCAATGAAATTAGTATGAATTACTTCATGGGAAAGTCATTCAATAGATGTAATTAATGATTAGGGGTTGATATGGGTGATATTGAAGGGGTACATGTACAGTATGGGCGCGAACAACATTTAAATAAATCTACTAAAAAAAATATGAAGTCATTTCAACTAAGTAAATTACCACAAAGTAATTTACTTTGTTAAAATAACATAGAACCAATAGGACAAAATGTGTACAGAACGGTGATATGATGGATAACTTCTCCTTCAGGCATAGAATTAGGATTACATTAAAATAATGTTTCTTTTAGGCAGTGAGGTGCCTGGCTCCAAGGGTAACCACCCTCGTGTTATAAGCACTCTGACAAGGAGGGTGTGCAATGGTAATTCTCTGAAGTTACACAGGTTCTCTGTTAACACTGGTAACGGTCACCTACAATATGCAAATGCAATCAGAGAGTGTAAAAAAAATTCCCTTTCAGCCTCATCCATGGGAGACGAGCGCACAGCGGGGGTGAATGCGGGCAACCCTTAACAGGTGCAGAACCTCCCCTTGCCCCCAAAGAAATGTTTCCAGGTTCCAAACGAATGTACAACCTAAAAGAGGCCTAAGGCAGTGTTGATATTGCTGAAAATGAAACACCATTTGGATTTGATCTAATTTACAGGAATAAAACACTATAGGAGGAGACTTATGCACAATTTAATAGTGTCATGTGATGAATCCAATGGAATCATCACAGATTCCACGGCAGCGACCTCCTCCCATGTGGCCAGGGGACGGCAGCTGCTACCTGATCCTGACTGTGGGAGCAGCTATTTGAGGGATGATCACATCGGAGGAGACAACTCATGCCTTCATTGGACGAGATGCGCTATACCCACATTTCCCATGAGGAAGATCCTCTGATCCCCAGACCCTCCATGGCATTTTGTCAGGTGTTGGATTCCCCTTGCAAAGAAACCTCTTCTCGACCTTCTTTAGGTCAAAATCCCATTTTTTACCTAAACACATACAGCTCCAACAAAACCCTTTTTGCTTCTAATATACTTTTTTTGCAAAGATATGCCCTCATGCAACACCATTGAGGAAAACTACCTAAACACTATAGGTCCAATAAAACCTATGGACTCCAACTACCATACTCCCCGAAGTATTGAGATGAGGAAGATGAAGGAGTTGATGAAAGATAACGGGAGTTCGAAACTCCATGTGCGGACTAGTTGTTCTATAAGGATACTTGTGAGCGGGACATTTTTTTTAAAAACTTTTTTGTATTTTATTTTTTTAGGTCAGTTGGTTTACAAATCGTGAACCTTTAACCCAGTCTTTATCCTACAAAAAAAGAAACACATTTTTACTCTCATTTAGATAAGCAAATAAACAGCAGCGCATACAAAAATTAAGACTGCAATCAAAAGGAAAGCAGAGCACAAAAATAATCTAATCAAATTACTTAAAATAGAAAATTATTGTCATTACACATTTTGAGTGTTAATTTACTTTACGTTTACAGAGTCTTAAATTGTTCTCTGAAGCTGTGGTGGCTCCTCCCCGATTTCTACTTCTTGTGGCAAATCGTCAAGCTTCTTGAAAAAGGCTATTTTTCAATCTCACCAAAGCTAAATTAATACTGACGTTCTCGCCTTCGATTAAGATACACCACCAAGCGTCCATGCCTCTCACAGTGTATTTTATCATAATATCTCCGAAACAATGGTCTTGTTCTTTGCTCCCTCCCGGGCATGTTAGAATCAAATGTTTCAAAGATTCTATCGAATTTGAATCCTCACATGGTCTGCAGATTGCCGGTACCTTATCCCCTTTTCTTCTTTGTGTTATTTCTCCAGTCGGAAGGATGTTAAAGCAAAACCGCATATACATTATCTGAAAGTACCAGTTTGGGAATAATTTCAAATAGCTGGGAATTTTGTTCAGTTTGAGGTTCTGACCAGAAGCAGTAATAGTTTTTATACTTCCAGTTGTTTTCCTGTGTGGCGATCCAGTCCCTTTTATACATTTTTTTGGGGTTTTGTCTGGATTCTCCACAAAGTCTTTATCTGTCTCATTTAAGTCCTCCAGTATATTTCGACAGATTTCCTGCCATTCCTTTAGGATTGCATCTGACTGATCTTTCATTGCTTTTTTGAGGACAGTAAAGCCCCCCCGTTGCATCCTCCTCCAAGAAATTGCAGTAAAATTGTATCACTTTCCATTCCGCTACAGCTTTTAAAGAAGTCAGGGCCAGTTCTCTCCTAAATCAGGGCCAATCCGGTCCGATAGCACAGTGAATAGAGCGCTCACTTTGCCATCTGTGCAGAGCCTGCTGACGCAGGTTTGAATTCCGGCATGGCCAAACTCAGCCTTTCATCTTTCCAAGGTCGATAAATGAGCACCACATACCGTGGGTAATAATAAGCAGCGCTCAGATACCTGTGGGTTCGTAGCGCTATATAAATGCAAAATTATTATTAATAACTTGAACAGGTAACAAGTTTGGGAGATGCAGGACTGTACGCCAAAATAGGCCTTCTAAAGTGGGCCATATTTGGAACGGTAGCAAGACTGATGTTTCGGCTCTGTATACTATAACTGGAACTACTTTCGTCCTGTAAAAAGGAAATTAGCGGAATGAGCGTGAATCGACAATACCTTTGTAGTATGATCTTTCTTTGGGACGCCAAGTGGGCAGTCTTTCTTGTCATCCCAGCTATTCTTGGCACTTTGCTCTTACTGTTATTGATACAGACCCCCAAGTAGGCAACAGAGTTGACCTCCTGGATTTTTTTCCCTTTAAAAGGGGCCATCCAAAACTTAGTCTTCTTCCGGCTGTTGTTGCCCCCGGCCAAGTTTAAAATTCTTGATTTGTCCGGGTTAATTGTTAAGTCGTTACTGTCAACATATTCATGAAGGGCAACGAGTTGACGTTGTAAACCTACAGGGGCCTGATCAATCAGTACAATATCGTCTGCATATATCAGTCTACTAATCGTTGATCCAGCCACCTTAGGGGGAAAGCAGCGGGTTGGCTCAAATGCATTGTCAACATCTGACACGAACAGGTTGAAAAGTTTGGATGCCAACGAGCAGCCTTGTTTCAGACCTGTCGTTATGTTTATCTGGTCAGACAATAACCCAGTTTTGTCCAGCCTGACCCTAATGACAGTGTCCGAATAAATATCTTTGATGTTTTCCATAAGGGCTTGAGGGCAATTCCATCTTTCCAGTTTCTCCCAGAGTTTGGGCCTTCTGATGGTGTCAAATGCTTTTGATAAATCAATAAACACAACAAATGTTCTCTGCTCCTTGTCTCTGGCTGTTCGTGCTTTTAGTAAATTGATCAGAAAAATGTTGAGGGCGGTCCCTCTCCCTCTAACGAATCCTGATTGCCAGGGATCTCTGTGGCCTGCTAGACGACTCCATGCGGATAGCCCTTTCAGCAGCATGGTCGTGAAGACTTTTCCCACCACATCGCATAGGGCTATTGGCCGGTAATTGCCTGGATTTGTTCTTAACCCTTTCTTGAATATGGGCACGGCCACTGCTGCCTTCCATGTAGTTGGTATTTTTTTGACCCGTAAAATGAATTTAAAAAGGTGATGCAAGAAAATTGGCCACTCTGCTATGTTGCTCTCCAACATAACATTCATCAGCCCATCAGGGTGTGGGGCTCTGGAATTTTTCAATTTTTTTAAGATGTTCTCTATAGCGGCGGTTCCTATGTCCAACTCATCCCCGACGTTTGATGTAAGTGCCTTTCGCCTCGTTTCAAAGAGGTTTTTTTCTTGCATCTGTGAGTAAAACTCACACCACTCTGCCGCTTGTATTGGGTTTGCCAGGCTTGAATTTTGAGGAGCATTGTTTTCATTTTTGGTTCGCCAAATTTCAGTGGTGTTTTTTGCCCTTATGTTGTGCAGCATTTGTTCCGCCTCTCGGTTTAGCATTATTTTGTTATGCAGATACAACCAGTTATGGCGTTTTTGTTTGAGGTCGTGGATCTCCTTGGCATATCCCATCGGTTGAGTCTTTTTCAGGCGTATAATGCTTTTCTTAAGTGCTTTTTTCTTTTCTTTTATCGATTTGTCATATACATGGCGGTGTGTAATTTTCAAGTTGATCCCACTGTTACTGCCATCTATCTTATATTCTTTTAATAGAGGGACATAGTCTATTCGCTGCATGCCGGCTGGTTGTTGCAGGGAAGCTATCAATTCCTTTAGTCTTACATTTATACTCTGCACTCTTTCCGGACTGATTTTTTCTTTATTCCTTCCCCGATTAATGTTTAAATCATTCCTGTACATGTTTTTACCATTATCACTAATGTTCAAGCAGGTTAGTTTCAAGATATTATGATTGCTGGCCTGTGTTGTTACCACTACCATTGTTTGGATGATATTAGATAAATTGGAAGAAATACAGATATAATCCAGTATCTTTGCGGAACCCGTCCCTACTAAGTTGGTTTCCCTGGTGTATCCCCTGGAGTTATACTGCTCAGTATAATGCAGTCCCTAGATTGGATGCTTTCTCTCCACCATTTCCCCCCGCTGTTCTTTTTTCGTGGCTAGGTCTTTTTCAAAGGCGGGGGTTCCGCCTTCTAGATAAGTGCTATTCAAGTCACCCACAATTAACAGGAACGGATCATGCCATTTTTCTCTTTGAACATCTATTATGTTGGCTATGTCATCTGGCATGGTGCTGTTCATAGGACCTGCAGGGTTCCAGTAGACATTTAGCATGACTAGAACTCTGTTGTTTCCCGTTGTGCATTTCTCTGGTTGTACAACAACAAGCTGAATATATGGGGATGGGTTGGCACTGCAGGAGAAGATGCCAGCACCTATGAGAAGGCTTTGGAGTGCAGGGCACACATACTGATGCAGCGGAGCAGAGACGTCTGCAGTAGCAGAAGGATAAATGTTGTGCAAGAGCAGACGTGCCATGGAGACAGCAGAAGCCTTGAGAGAGAGAGTTGCTGGGCCCTCAGCAGCTCAACGAAGCGGCAGTCTCCAGACTGGGGCCTGAAAGGAAGCAGGCATGTGACAGAGCCACAAAGGAAGCCGGAAGGATGTCTGCACCATCCCAAGAGGGATGCGAGCGGCAGGGCCACACCGCCAGAGCGCGAGCAGGACCGGAGATGCTGGAGAGAAACGATGAGTCTGCCCAAAGCAAATGGGGACCCCTGGGTGTTCCGGCAAGCGCACAAATGACTGTTTGAATGGATTGAGATTGCTGATGCAGAGAATGGCCGAAGTATGTTTGAATGCAGACAATGCAAAGTACAGATTCAAAACTCAATAAGAAGAATGTTTGAAGGCAAAGCACAAAGGCAAACCCCAATCAGGTACAGATGCATGAGATGCAAGTGTGGGGCAAGTTTGAGCAAATATCACCACAGACAGATATACCGAGCACATCACGGTATATGCAATTGTGACAAAACAGAAGACGTGTGAAACATATAAGAAGTCCTGGCAGGGGAGTATACCAGGCAAGTGAGACCACAAGAGAAGTCCTGACAGGAGAGTTCACCAGGCAGTGGGAATTGCATAAAGAGTCCTGGCAGAGAAGTACACGAGGCGAGCTGCAAAACTACAAAGAATAATAAAGAACAGTGTCTACTAAGTAAACGAGATACTCGTGTTGAAGAAAGACTGTTGCAGAACTTGTTGTATAACAGGAACATTGTGAATCAAGGAGAGACATAAAGGAACCTTTAGTAAAAGAGGCATTGCTATTTCACTTCAAGAATCCAGGGAAAGGGAACCACACTCTGGATCCAAGGTCTTTCACCTTGGAGAACATTTCCGTTGGAGCATTTCTCACTTTTAGTTGTAACACTTTTTGCCAATATCAGGTTGAAGACATTTCCTTTCACACTTTTATTTTGTATGTAGTGTGAGGGTCAGGAAAGGAGGTTTTGGACACAAGGATGGCTTTTCAGTTATTGACATCCTGACACAGATAGATCCTTAGTTTTTGGTTGTTAGGTAGGGAAACTCCTCATTAGAATAGGGTCAGAGAGGCATTTTTCCCAACCGTTTTTCCATTGAATAAAAATATTTAACCAAAAACATGACAAACAAAGTGTCCGGCTTTCATTTCTGACCCCTTACAGTCACTTCATAAATATTGCAAGTTGAATTGTCTCTTTGCTCACTCATGGCAACATCACTTGTGGGTGATGATTCTTTAACAAAAAACTGTAATAAAGGTTACATTACAGTGGGAATTGGCACGTGCATTCATACTACCTGTATTCTTTTCATAACTGTCACCAACAAAAATTCTTCACTCTTCACCGACATCCATGATGGTAGCCACAACAGGAATGCTTTCCTTTGTCAGTGTTGCCTAGTAGTTGATGTTTAAGCGCCACCTATAAGTTGCACTGGAATAGAGCTGGGAGGGAGAGGACATGTGAGGGGGGGGGACACACAGCTTGAGGGTTGTGTTTGGTTATTTACTCACCCTTTGACTGACCATGGCCATGTTAATCCCTGTCATCATTCCCACCCTCTACCTGCCTCAACACACACAAAACACATTCTTCAGGAATCTATTTGACCTAGCTCTATCAAGCAGTACATCAAAATGTGTCCCATTAGTGGGGGGGGGGGAGCGCTGTCGCGCAACAAGGTGGCCACCTAAGAGTGGAGCTCCTCTCCGGCGTATTATCCTTCTAAAATTATATCCTGTAACTGCCTTCATCCGCGCTCCTGGACCAGCGGATTCAACCATTGTACCTCTCCTGCACCCGCCGGGAGAAACAACGGGCAAAATCGGCCTCAGCGTGCCTAGATAAGGACGGGGTGGCAGGCGGGGGGCCTTGGGCCGCTCCTCAGCTCCGGAGTAATCTATGCGAGTGCCGCGGCTCTGGGTGGAGCGTGGGCCCTGCAGTGAGCGGGTCCGGCCCCGCGGGCGGAAAGGACCCCCTGTACCGGGACTGCCTCGTGTGCCACCCGATAGGAAACAACAATCGCTCGTCAAGGACGGTGTCCTTTCTGGTAGGAGAAGCGCCTTGAGACCTGTGCTGCATGCACCCTGCCCCATCCTTCCGCCTGAACCACCCGTACTCTCCTACACGGCCCTGGGGGGGGGGTCCTGTTCGGGCGGAACCCCCACTGGTCGCGAACACTGCCATAAAGAAGGGGGGGGACGAAACGGAAAGTACACAAGCTATAGACCCTAATCCTGTGTCCGACCTGTGAGCGTGATCGCACGGGGCAGGTGGTACGTGCCTGCTGCGGATCGGACCCGCGGGCAATCGAGGGAAGCGGAGAGGGACACTGTGGACAACCCTGCTTGGTATCTGCGCGTGGGCCCCCAAAGAGAAGCTCCTGTTGAATCAAACGCAGTCCATCCCGCGGCGATCGTTCCAAGCACGGTGCCTTCCTCGGGCCTGTGGCCCCGTGGCCGACGGCGGCCTAGTATCACATAGCGGCTCCGAGATCAACTACCACAGTAGGCCTACTCACAGTCCGAGGCAAACCGCCCCCCAGCGGCCATCTACGATCCTCACTACAACGGATATTAACATTTGGTACACCCGTGTGATGCCTGGGAAAAACACACTCAAGGGCAGGAAGACCGGGCCGATGGATTCTTTCACGAACTCACAAGGAACCGCAGAGGCCTCGGCCCTTCGACAACATCTGACCTTCCTGCCACGGAAGACTCCAAGTTCGACCATCTTTTGACGACGGATCAGAACGGATTCCTATCGATAAATGTCAAGCTGGATGATATTGTCTCCACGATAAGCTCCCTTAAAGCCAGGGTAGATAAGGAAAGAGCCAGAATCACTGATGCCGTAAACAGAATAAGTGCAAACGAAGACTCGACCCATCAAAACACTCAAGACATAGCTGGCTTGAAAAGCGAAATGAATAAACTCCGTGATAAGTGTGATGATTTGGAGTCGAGGTCGAGAAGGAACAATATACGTATTGTCGGCTTAGCAGAATCCTTTTGCAAAGGCCCGATGGAGACCCAAATCGAAGCCCTTTTGAGGTCCCTCCTAGGTGCCGACTCCTTCTCTTCACAATTCTTGGTCGAACGAGCACATCGCACCCTGGCTCCACCGCCCAAACCGGGCCCCCCCCGCCCGCACGATAGTGGCAAAGCTTCTAAATTACAGAGACGGAGACGCGGTTCTGAGGCTGGCAAGGGAAAAGGGCCCTTTGAGACACAGCAACGACAACATACACATATATCCGGATTTCTCTGCGGGAGTCCAAACCCAGCAACGTTCCTACGAATCCATCAAACGACAGCTGCGGGTGAGACAGGTTCCATATGCGCTGTTGTTTCCAGCAAAACTACGGATACAACATGGCGGACGTGCGCACTTCTTTGACTCTCCGGCAGCTGCGTTGGCCTATGTGGAATCTGCTATTCCTCTACCTCCTGGTAGGAATGAACCTGATCAAAATCTCCTTCAGCAGCCGGTATAGTAATCTACACGGTATACTATCCGACCGCAGCTACAAACCATCCTCTACCTACAACGAATCGTCTATTATCGTTTCACCGAATACAGGCAGGATTGTTCTATTATTTGTTCTTCTTATTACTCTCCAACATTCAAGCAAAGTCGGACGAGAAGCGCTCGGCTACGAAGGCGGTGTTGCAGCACTCGCCCCCCTCCATGAGTGAAATCACAGGGTTTTGAATGGGGTTCATCATCAAGTTGGGCCAGATGGTGTGGGTGGGGGTGGGAACCAGGAATTTGGGTCTGTTTAACCGGCCAGAGGTAAGGTCGAAAGCCCCAGTTGGGCAAGTTGCGAAACAGTTTACTGTTGTGTTTAATGTTAAAAATGCAGTCACAAGTCATGCGCCGATTCCCCCAAATCGTCATCCTGCTCTCCCAAGATTGTCTTTACATCTATTGACATGGCACATAAACCCCACACCTCCAGCGGGTTGTCGCTTAAGCTGCTAACTTGGAACATCCGGGGTCTGAACAATAGAGCAAAATCCAGCAAGGTGGGGGCATACATCAACAGGCACCGTCCCCATGTGGTAATGCTTCAGGAGACCCATGCTCTCCGAGAGACTATCGAGAAGATCTTGAAACAATGGGGGAACAACAGGTATTACACTGAATACTCGTCACAGAGCAGGGGTCTCCTCACACTAATACATCCATTGTTGGGGTTCGTCCCTGAAAAAAGTAAATCCGATCAGTTGGGTAGATACGTGGTGGTATGGGGCACATTGGCTGGGGAAAGATGGGTGCTGGTCAACTCCTATGGTCCAAACACGGACGACTCCGAATTTTATGCCCATCTCCTCACGGAAATCGACACAACAACTGACACATGGGTGCTGTGGGGTGGAGACTTTAATACTATCCTAGATGTGCTATTGGACAGGTCCTCCAGTCAACAAAGGTCACTCACCAGATCCGCTAACACCATCCACCAGGCCCTACAGGACAGGGCGTTGACCGATGCCTGGAGAGGGGTACATCCCACAGACCGTCAATACACTTTCTATTCGTCAGCCCATGATTCTGAATCCAGGATTGACTACTGGTTCATATCCGTTCTCCTGCTGAGCTCCGTGGTGGGCTGTGAAATCCTCCCCCGTACGTTTTCTGATCATTCCCCAGTTACTCTCGAGATGTCGCTCCAGAATATTAAAAGTCCATCCCCGCGCTGGAGAATGCCCCCAAACATCCTGAAGGACCCCAAAGTGGTTGAATCGTTGCAAACTGAGATGGAGGAGTTCTTTCAGCTGAATACGGGGTCGGTGGGGGATTTGGCTACGGTGTGGGAAACGTTTAAGGTCTGGGTGAGGGGTAATCTTATGTCAAAAACCACTGGCCTCCTAAAGTGTGTCAGATCCAACCTCAATATGATCGAAACACACCTGAAAACTCTTGAAAACAACTATAGTGTAACGCATGACAAGAACATATTGGCGGATATCAATGCACACCTCCTTAGATTCAATGAGCTAGCAATCCAAGAACTACAATACATGTCCACTCTGACCAGGGCCGTAGATACGGTGAAGGAAATAGAGCAGGACACCACTTGGCACGCATATTACGTAACGAACACAATCATCCCCCCATCGCTAGCATAATGACAGACAATGGTGATCCCGTGCACAGAGGAAGAAATCAACGCCGAATTTGCTAAATATTACACCAACCTATACGCAAATCATGATACACGGAGTCTTGTAGACATTGCGACATACCTGAACGAGATAGATCTCCCTACCCTCTCACCTGAGGACAATGTTGCCCTCGAACAAGATATGACCAAGGAGGAGATCGCTGAGGCAATTAAAACACTGGCGGCTGGAAAAACCCCAGGCCCCGATGGCCTAAGATCAGACCTCTATAAAACATATACAACAATACTATCCCCTATTCTAACTCATTTATGGGAGGAAGCCTTGAGCTCCGGCTCCCTCCCAGATTCCATAACCGACGCAGTCATAACGGTCCTATTGAAGCCTAGACTTCCGGCCCATGACCGCTCGTCCTATCGTCCACTCTCCCTAATAAATACAGACGCCAAGATATATGCGAAAGTGCTCGCGAATAGACTCCTCCCTAAAAGGACTTCCCTAATACACCCTGATAAATGTGGCTTCATCCCGACGAGATCCACTGCCCTGAACCTGCGTTGACTGTTCGGTATTATGGCCCCCAGATCAAGCCTGATGCGCAGGCAGTGGCCGTCTCGTTGGATGCCGAGAAGGCATTCGACTCCGTCTCATGAGCATACATGTTCGAGGTCCTCGAAAAATTCGGCTTTGGCCCGTACTTCACACACTGCGTCAGGCTGCTCTACACCCCTCCCAAGGCTAGGGTCCTAACAAACCGCACCCTCTCTACCCACTTTACCTTGCATCGGGGCACCAGACAGGGTTGCCCCTTCTCCCCCATCCTGTTCGCACTCACTGTCGAACCAATGGCGGCTGCAAACAACTTAGAACCCATATTAGCAGTAATACAGGACTTCACTCTTCATTCAGGGTACAAAATCAACACAGCTAAATCTGAAATCTTCCCATTGACACAGTCCACCTCCTGCCCTTCACGCACACACGGTCTACGATGGTCCCCGGATTACATCAGATATCTGGGGATCTTTGTATCTAGAGACAAACAGTCACTATATATAGACAATTACGAATCCACTTTAAAGACGATCCACGCCAAACTCCAGATCTGGACCAAGTTGCCCATATCACTGGCTGGTCGGAAAGCAGTGCTCAAAATGGTGATCCTCCCCAAACTCCTATATATCTTTAATAACGTCCCGATATGGCCAGGCAGACCCTTTTTTGAAAACCTGCGATCCCTGTCAACCATCTTCATTTGGAACGGTGGGGCCAACAGGCTCAAATGGGAAAGACTGGTGGAACCCTACGACACGGGGGGCTTCGCTGCGCCCGATTATGAGCCGTACTATCTTGTATCTCAGGCTCATTATGCCAAATACTGGCAGAATCCTATTTCAGAAGCACCTCATGTCCCCATTGAACGGCACGCGGGCCGCCCAACGGACTTGCGATCTATTCTTTGCGACATCTTATAAAGACGATTGTAAATTTGACCCAGTGGCTTGCACGATCGCAGCCTGGGCTGCAATAGGCAAGCGCCTCCACATTGATATTCTCTGACTCCCAAGCTCCATTGTGGAACTTTCCGGGCATTGCCCCCTCGTATGACCCTGGTATACAGAAAGCCTGGATCCCGAAATATGACATTACAATGAAGGCTATGTTCCCAAATGGAAGCTTCGTCACCCTCGAAGACTTCGCTGACACATTGGGGAGGGGCCAACTTGTCACGTTACAATATCCTCGTATGAAAGCAGCGTTCAAGAAACGCTGGCCATCATTCCCAGCTGAGCCGCCCGAGCACCCTTGTTACCAGGCACTCCACTCACAGCCTCATATAGGCGTCTCCATACTTTACAACATAGTCCAAACACATACGAAGTCCTCCAACAATATAAAGTCTACCTGGGAAGAAGACATGGGTACAACAATAGAGGAAGGAACGTGGTCCAGGTACTGCCTCCTTACAAAGAAGGTCTACATCAACGCGAGGCTCAGACTCATACAATTTAAAATACTCCATAAACTTCACTATACTCCTGTTAAGATGGCTAAAATCAAGGTGTCCACAAACACGAACTGTCCCAAATGCAATAACCCTCAAGCTGACTCATACCATATGTACTGGGCCTGCCCTGAAATAATTGGATTCTGGAAGACAGTAGCAAATATACTGGAAGACATTACGCAAATTCCCACACAATTTACCCCCAAGAAATATCTGTTTGGCGACATCAGTAAATTCCCAGAAAAAAACAGGAGGCTATTCGACGTCGCTTGTGTGGTGGCTAAAAAATGTATCTTGCAAAAGTGGAAAAGTCCCCACGCCCCCTGTGCAGAACAATTCTTAAAATCACTGGCATATGTGCACGAATGTGAAGAAACGTACATAGGTCTGGTCCCCTCTCCTTGCAGACCTAAAGACATTTGGTCAGCGTTCAGGACTTACCTTCGCACCACCCCGCCTAACTCGGAAGAGGACGATGCCGATTGAAATGTGTGCCTTAACCCCGCCAACAAACGTTTAATATCATTAATTGTGATGCTGTTTTATATAGGTATATGTATGGGAGAAAACAAAGTGTATAACATGTATATCCATTACCACGGAGTGGTTCATGCGCGTGTATTGTGAATTGCAACCGAAAAATAAAGTTTAAAAAAAAAAAAATGTGTCCCATTAGTGTTATTTCTAAGCAGTCTGCTGAGATTTAATGGCTGAATTACAGCTGTAAATGAGCTACTGGTGTGATAAAAATTTCTTTACCTAGTCCGCCTTCAGCCACTTGATTTGTATCTTTTCCTTGCACTGAAGTTCTGTTAAAAAAGGAATTCACATGGCCAACAGTTTGGGCTTGTGTATAGCTATTAGATAGTCATTTGCCAGGCACTTCTATCATATACCCAGGTACTCGCACCATTTTCCAGCTATTGCCAGCTTTTGGCCAAATAGTACCATTATCGCAGTGCCTGGTAAATGCCTAATCCATGCCTACACAAAAGCAAAAACTGTTGGCTTTCCCAAAGCTTTTCTTCAATCTTTTCAGCAACTTCATTGCCACACTTGTCATATGAAGGATTATATTATCCCATGTGTTCAGAAATGCATGTAAATCTTATTGTTTTACCTTTTGACCCATTTTAAAGAGGTTCTAGAGGGAAAAATCCCCAAAATTTCAGGAGAGGGCTCAGGCTCCTTATGTACCCGTGATCAAAGACACACATGGCACCCATGACCTAATTTCTCATTTTTTTAAGAACCCCAATCAAAATGTATTCAACAGTAAGAGGAAGTTACAGGGTGAACCGTGAGTTAAGACTGCATTTACTGGAACCATTTAATACCTTGAGGAAGTATTACAATGTGAAATCACTAGACCTAAATGCCTTGTAGCTCAGAATCCTAGGTTATCGACACACTACGGTCATTTGGTTACCACCAATTTACCGCCCCATTATGGCACTGTCGTATTACAGGTTTGGAGGTCAAGTGGATGATGTAGCTCCAGCATTGTGCTAGAGGTAAATCCTCCACTTTACAGTTAAAACTCAGCGGATTTGATGTGCGGTATTGCAGTGCACACATCTATTGAAAAACCCCATGGAGTCCTATGGACTAGAAAAATAAGGATTGCGAAGGACCGAGTGGCGGTAGTGGTTACAGAGTTTGGTGGTAAATCCATCGACATACCCGCAAGAGTGCTGCTAAACTTGTGATGAGTCCCTCTTGCAAATAGATTTAAAATCAAAAGAGAATAGGTTATTTTGCTTATAAGACATTATGGGCCAAATTCTCAGCTTCAAGTAAAATAAGTATAGCGTCATTGCCTAAATGGAACAAGAATATGCATATTTGCTCCATATTCTGTACCTTAGTGAATATAGGCACGTACTAGGCACGTACTATGGAGCAAATAAACAAAGTATCCATCTATCACGGAAAGACATTATTATTATTTTTGATGGCGCTCAGAATCATGTATCCCGGTCATACTGTTCAAACTTAGCACCTCTGCAAAAACAAATAATAAATACGTTTTGCACTCTTGCTACTTGCCTACTAGGGAGCAGGAGCATTCAGATATTTTTCGAATGTTTACTACATGAGGCTTTTTGCACCAAAATAAACATTGAGCAAACATAATATGCTCTGGTAAGAAATAATTATGACACGCGGTCTGCATTTTGAGGTGTGGGATGCTTTACAATTCAATAAGTCCAAACTCTTCACCGCAAGGTAGAATCGTTGGCTGCACAGGGTCTGCTTATTTTGAGACACTTTTGTAAATTCTCTCCATTAGCTGTTTATGAATTTTATACCGCTAAAGTTGTTCCCATTATAACCAGTGGAGCTAAAATGTATATGTCCATTTCATTCTTGAATTGGGGCCTTTTTGAAGGACTGCTTTGGAAAAGGGTTCTGGGTGTCCCTAGAAGCACCCCCATACAGTTGATTCGATAGAAACAGGGCTTATCGTCACTGAAGCCTAAGGTTCTCTGAAAGAGATTGGCCTTTTCTCGGAAATGTATATTGGCTAATAACTACTCCCTGCTTATGAATATAACCAAGGCCTTAGGAGATGATTCGGAGTTAATAACAGCATCATGGAAAGAAGTGTTTACAACTCTTGAAGGATGCTGGCTCAAGTGTGGAGGGGCTAGTGGTAAACACGGAAGAGGTCAAATGGAAGCTATGGCGTGGAAATGTCACAGAAGTGGTCTGCAGTATTTCCATAGGAGACTGTAGGTGCCTGCGGCATTCATCAGTGCAAGGAGGCAGGCACTACAGGAGCTTCTATTAAAACAACATCTGCTGCAAGGAGCACAGTGCAGAAGTGTGGCAGAAGTGGTCTGCAGTGTTTGCGGAGGAGACAGTAGGTGCCTACAGTGTTTGTCAATGCAACGAGGTGGGCCTACTGGAGCTTCTTTTAAAACAACATCTGCTGCATAGAGCGCAGCACAGAAGTGTGGCAGAAGTGGTCCGCAGTGTTTGCAGAGGAGACTGTAGATGCCTGAAGCGTTTGTCAGTGCAGGTCTGTGGTGTTTTTGTGGAGGAGATCCTAGGTGCCTGCCGCGTTCGTCAGTGCAAGGAGACGGGCCCTACAGGAGAAATTTAAAACATTATCTGAATGCCCCGAGCACAGTGCGGGAGTGTGGAAGATGTGGTCTACGGTGTTTGTCAGTGCAAGGAGTTGGCCATACCAGAGCTTTTTAAAGCAATATCCGGTGCACGGAGCACGCTTTGGAAGTGTGGCAGAAGTGGCCTGCAGTGGTCCGTGGGGCTCAGTGGGTGAACAGAGGAAGTGGCTGCAACACAGAACGTTCTGCATGCCTTCTACAATTTCGAACCAGTAGCATTGAGTGTACTTGTGAAATTCTGGAAACGCTGCTTATGAAACTTTTAAGCTCTTGCCTCGCTCCCTCTAGATGAACTGCTACTCGCTCAGGAGTGGTGGCAAGCCTTATTAGAACAGTAAACCAGCTTGTAATGCAGAAAAAGAGCTATATCCTAGGGGATCCTCCGACATGTGTGACACCTTAACAATGGCTCTGCTAATTGAGAAGAGACCGTTAAACCTAGCGTCAGTGAACTCATCTCCAACAGGCACAGCCTTACTAAGGTTATCTTGCCTGGACATGGCTGCTGCCCCCCTCGAGGATTTTCAAGATGCATCAGACGCCCAAGGAGTTCTCCCTCTGAAGGAGGTTGCGGCAGGTGTTTTTGAAGCCTGCCGCATCTCTTTTTCTTCCGGGGTGCAGATAATTACGGACACAAATTTGTCTCACTCTTCACAGTGGAATCTCCTAGAAACACGAATCCGGTATTACTGTCAGATCTCTCTCTCTCTGCAGGATTCACTGCATGACACAGGAGGATCACCATTGTTGCATACAACATTACACGAGATCCCCAACACCCTGGGTTCAGCTCTCCATATTTTGAACTTTACTCTCTCCCAAATGGAAAATTCCCACAAATTAATTGCGCAGGGATTCCGAGAACAACGCTCACTATTAAATGTATTGTCCTCAAAAATGTCATTTGTGGGGGGCTTTATTTACGGGAAAGTTGAGTGTGCAAGTGAATTCTCCAAACAAAAGAGTGAAAGAGCTTTTGGCATCTCCCGAGACTCAGTTGTCCCAAGTGAGCCTCCAGAGGGCGTCCGACTTTTAGTTACCAATTCAAATGAAAAATCAGCCAAGATTCTTGTAAAAGTTGCAAAGGTTGACGAGGCAACTAATACATTACCTACTTTTAATCCTACAGTAAAAAAGTCAAAGAATAAGAAAAGTGTCTCTAAGCAACAGCCCAAAGGTTCTCGTAGCTTTTTGAGGAACTTATAGCGGAGCTCTTTTCTCTCACCTACTGATGAAGAAAGTTTTACGAAGGAAACCTCGCCCAAAATCCTTTTAACGGCGGAGGCAGAGAAGCCTAACCCCTTACTTGAGACAAGAACACTGTTACCAAGGAAGGTTAAACAGAAAAACCTTGAACAACAAGAGAAACTTGGTTCTAGGGCTCCAATTGACAAATTTGGAAAGCCAATGTCAAAGATATCTCAAACCTTAGACCAAAGTATTTCATCTGTTTACTCAGAGATGGAGAGTGTAGGTGAACTAGCAGATATTAATCTGGCTAGCTTGGAGGAAAATTCTTCCATCTCTTCTTGGGTGAACGAACTGATCGACTCTTTAGAAAGAGTGTCTCTACCAAAGATAAATATTGGAAGTAAATTTTGTCAACCCTTAACTACCGATACATCTTTCCTCACTCTTGAAGAAAAATATTGAGGTTGGCGACATAGCCAAAGCTGTATATACCTTCAAAGAGCAGGCATCAAGTTCTCGTTTAGTCATGAGTTATTGTCCTTTACAGGCAGAAGAAAGGTGGGCTACAACTTCAAAGTATACTTCTAGAGTTTCATGGGAAGTGGTGACAACCTCTGATACCTTACACTCCAATTTTAACATGCATAAATAAGCAACTAACAGGATTAAAGATTTACAGGCGAATCTTTATCCGCATGTATATTATCAGACGGGAAATAAAAAACAAAGAGTATATAAAAGGTGCCTGGAGGATATAGTAACTTTTCAGATGATAATACGCTAATCCCGAAACAGGTTTTCTCGAACGTGGACTCTTTGCCTCTAAATTGGAGTCTCATTTTGGCCTTGTTTTTAGAAATTCCTAACCTACGGCTGGTTTCCTCTAGTGATATATTGTTGGTGCAGTTCCCTGTAAAGGGCAGATTAGACTTGGCCAAATTATATTTCCATTCTCAAATGACTAGAGCCTTGGTTTTGTCAGAATGGGAAACATTTTTGCCATCGGGTTATGACGTGCTCCAAATTCTGAATGAACCAAAGTAAGTTCTAATTGATGGATCATCTGCTGGAAATCTTCCTCCCTCTACCATGATGCACGAATTGATATCTTGTTGTCCTTTTTCTATCAACATCAATAATTCTGAGGGAGCAATATGAAGAGAACCCTACTAGACCATCATTGGACTATGATTGGAACACTATCTTATCTGCTCTGCATGAAGGTAGAGGAAATCCAATCAACCAAAAATGGATAGATTCCTTTTGTTTAGCTTCCTGGAATTGTCGTGGACACAAGTTTTTGGAAACTGACTTTGACTGTTTATCTCACTTCTGTTTTATATGCCTACAAGAATCATGGCTAACATCTATCCCTATGATTGTTATACCGTATTTAGAAGAGGCAACCGAGGGCGTTCAAGGCCGTCCTATGAAGGGGCTTCCTTGTGCTCTTAAAAATGGAATTGAATTTACGATGTCTGAAATAGAAACCCATCAGAAAGATTTTCAATTGATCAAATTGGTTGGTACCCAAAAAACATTGATAAGGTTTTGTGTTGTTACGTGTTCAATGTTTATTTTAACCCAAAATCTGGGGAGATAGAAGCTTTTTTTAATGTTCTTTCTAGCCTTGTTTCAAATGCCTTTTAAGATGAACCCATAGACGTCATTATACAGGGGGACTTTAACAGTGAATGTCTTGATCCCCTTTGGTATTGGGGGAAAAAACAGGATTGGGACATCTGCTTTAGCTAGGAAAAGAGTAAGACTAATTAGAGCGGAACTGAACAGTTGGGATTTAATTTTGGCAAATGGTAACCTTGGGGACGATAGGCCGCCCCAATTAACTTGGGAAAATGGTCCACTGAAGTCCATTTTGGACTATGTTTTTGTCTCAAAAGATCTTTACTGGTAATGTACCAGTTTAAAAGTAACAACTATGAGATCAAGTGATCACCATTTGTTAGCGTTAACTTTGGGGTATAACCTTGAAGATCAAGCTAACGCACACTGTCTGTTGGCTGTTGATGTTAACTTAAGAAAACAATCTTTGGTTTGGAAACCTGTTTTGGCACTTCGTTTTTAATTAGTTTATTTTTTACATGGGCGCCATTGATGACGGCCTGGTATTTAATCCAACTACTTATGATAAGGCCATTCAAAGGGTACTGCAAACCTGTACATTCCCAAAGTTGGGAGAAATCAGGCCACATACATTAACACATCTCACAAACATAAGTACGATATAGAGGAAGCAGGATTTCAATAGAGCTTTCAGGCATTTTAGAAAGACCTAATTGGATTATGAGGTAAAGGCTAAAACATTGAAACTAAACTATAATAGTTGGGTCAAGGATTATCGCTTTTTATTATACATTGCTGATGCTGAATTAATGATTAGTTCTTTTGTTCCAAAAAAAATACATTCTCTTTCTGGAGATTGGTTAAGGATGCCTCAGCCCAATGTTCTCTTCAATGCCAACCAATCAATTCAGATGTCTGGGAAGCCCAATTTGCTACGTTGTACTGTGAAAACGAAGGAGTGAAAAGGATACCTGTGTGTAATATTGGTTGGTCAGATCATGTGGAGGTAGACCTTTTGACTATTAAGGAGCTAATTAAAAAGAGTAAAGTATCTAATGCTCCTGGCCCCGATGGTATAGCGAATGCTACGCTAAAGTGAAACTTTGGGCAATTGAGGAAAGCCAACATTGTAGTTATCTACAAAAAGAATGGACGATAATTTGATGGAATCGCCCCTTCTCCCCTTTGGAAGTCTTCCAGTAATATCTTTGAAGCAATCATTTTGGATCAGCTACGGGCTTGGGCGGCTAAGAGTGGTAGTTTTGACAAATTTCAATCTGACCTGATCACGACACATTGTTTTGTTATTAATGTGTTACAGTCTCAGGCCAAACAGGAGAAATAATGTGGTATATTGTGCATTTCAAGACATCTCCCAGGCTTTTGACCGGGTTAACCATGACCGTCTTTGGAACAAGCTGGTTGAGATGTGAAGAGGGGGTGCCTGGAATGGCCCTCATGTCCCCTATGCGAATGTCAGCCCGAAGAATGAGAAACAAGAGATGCAACTCGCTGTTCGGCCAATCACCAGGCGTGCCAGTGTACCCCACATATGCAAAGAGATATTCTCTCCGACGACCCTTTAAACCTCATCCAGTTGACGGCTTTGAGAGAACTGTGTGTTGTTTGAATTACTCTCTGTGCTGTTTTGTAACACCTGTAAAGTGTTGATTGAATGGTTTCAGCCGTCCATAAAGCTACTGGCTGAATATGATCTGGATCTCCAGAAGCTTATGTCTTTTTCGATCAATGCTAAAAAGGAGTATTTTTGAATTAGATTGGATTCGGAACAGAGCTTCAGCAAAGGATTATCGTTTGTTATCACTTAGAGTATGAAGTGAGAGCTTTAACGAGATGCCTTGTAATCTCAAACAACATCCTTCAAGGAAACATAGGTCTGAAATGCTACGTTTTAAGTTGAACCTACTGCCTTGTAGAGAAGTTATTGGTGCTAGATTAGGAATTCAACGCTCTGCATCTCTGTAGGTACTGTATTCTCCAGGTTGAAACAATTCGTCACCTTGTAATTGAATGAATTTTTTTGTCTGAACTTTGTTTTAATTATTTTTATCGCTTTGTACCAGATGAAGTTTTAACACGGAGTGGTTTTGGGCAAGGATCTTAAACAGTTGTTGGCCTTCTCTGGACAAAGCAGTTTTAAAATGTTCAGATTTGTATTATATGAAATGAAATGGCGTATATCCTGTTTTAGACTGAAATATGGTTTAAGTCAATTGAGCTATTTGTATTGTATTGAATTTAAATGTATTTCACGATTGTTTGCTTTTCTTTTTGCAAAGGTTTGTTTTGTTAACCATATGCAAATAAATTAGATAAAAAATATGAGCCAAAACCGTTTAATGAACTGCCTATGCATCTCATGAAATTCCCTGACCAGGCACTTAGAAGAGTATTTTTACAAATGCGCCCTAATCTGTTGCCTACTAGAGAAGTTTTGGGGAGAAGGTCAAAATGGGAAAATAGCCACGATGTTGTCTATTTTGTAAATCATTTAAGAATTAGAAACAACTAGGCACATACTGGTGTACTGTAAAGCATTGGCAGAAAGTTGAGGGAAAACTTTTGACAAATTCATAAAACATTGATTATTGACGCCAGGTATAAGGTGGCCAATTTTATTTAGTGGTAAATATCTTAGTCTTTCTCTCACTGTGGCGAATATTATAAGGCAGATTTTAGGATAATGAATGAATAACCACTCTCTACTCCCTTTTTAGGTATGGATTGAATATTTCTGGCAAAAAACGTCTATGAATTGTGACTATTATTTCTCTCGATGTGTGATTGCATAATGTTTTAAATATGAAAACGTTTTCGTTTTTTTCTTATGATGGGTTTTAAGAACTTGTATAAAGTCCAGGTCATTGTTATTTTTTAATAATGTGTGTGTATGTAAATTATCTGTTTGTGTAATAGCTAAAGGTTTGCTAAAATGGCAAGCTAAAAACAATTAAAAATAATAATAATTCAATAAATCGACATTACCTTTGCTGCTGCTCCTGCAACAGCTTTTTCCAGAACGTCCATATTTTTGTTCATCAATGACAAAGCCTCGGCAGGAGAGACGGGCTTCAAGCTGACATTGGGTAATATAACTGCGTGTTCGTACACAGCCGCCACATAGCTCTCCAAGGCGCAGACTTTACCGACGGAAAGGACAGAAAGCAAAACGCAGAGGCGGGTCTGAAATGCAGCCATGGCGGGAGCCGATTCAATCGTGTGTACCAGTCTTTGTTGCCTAGACCAGTTTAAGTATTTATACAGCTGGAACGAGGACCACGTCCATAGTCATAGTCGCACGAGAAACCTCCAATTGTGTTTCGATACATAAATGTCATTTTGAAACAAACAATAGGTCGTCACGCGCCTCACAGGAACAGGCACGTGTTGCTACTTGAAAGAATCAGCGTTGTGATCATTACATCCGACTATCCTAAAACTGCCTGCGCACTCGTCGTCTCGTCCTGAAAAACGAAAGTAAAAGCAACATGTTTCTTCTTCTTCTCAATTTTTCTCTGCTGTAGGTGTATTAGCTGAAAGTGGCACGTGGCTCGTTTCACAGCATGCCCCGGCATCTCACAATGTAGTGGCATAGCTGCAAAATGCATCATACTCTATGAAAATAAATATGAGACACACTTACCAGAACGCCCGTTCTTTCGTCAACCCGCCCCCCCCCCATTTCCCTATGACAACTGATTATTCCAAAGCGAGTGGAACTTGGTAGGGGGAGGGCGGCCGCGTTGGCATTGCCGTGCATTGGATCAATGACTAGACTTGGATGAGACACTTACTGAAAGTGCGTTCTTGAAGACTACACTCAGTTTGTGCCGGGGAATGGCCTCACGTGGGTGCTATATGTAGTTCGGTGCTGCAGCACTTGTGCCCGCCATATGTTTTGGTGCCACAAATTGTGCATTGTTTTAAATACCCTGGGAAACATCATCTTGTGCCGTAGACGGGCACACTGTGGTGACCCTCAATGAACACAGGACACTTAATTGAGGTGAAGGTGTTTATTGTGATACCTTGCATAAATAGGGCAGGACATGATTTGTCCAGAACAGGGGATAGTAATCCATAGCTCTCAACCATTTATGTCGCAAAGGCGGGTGAAAACACCCGATTTTATTTTTGGCGGGTGAGAGGCCCATTGAAACGAATGGGCGTGAAGTTGGTTTGGCGGGTGAGTCAGCTGTTTACAAGGCGGGTGACACCCGCCAAAAGCGTGTGAGTTGAGAGCTATGGTAATCACAGTTCAGTCCTGTTACCCCAGCGCAGTTGGCTTCACTGCACAGACTATACACTGGATGGTATTTACATCCCCTGCCTGCTGGAGCTCCCACAAGGCTTGTTTTCAGCCATGCCATTATGCTCTGGACCTACAGGGATCTGCTGGTAGAGCAGACTTCAGTTGGAGAGGTGATTCCCACATCCAGGAGGAGCGCTGAGGCACAACTGTCCGCCTGGACCCTCGCTCGCTCGCTCGGCTGGGCGAGATCTCACGTGATAGGTCCTCACACCCCTTTCCTTGGAAAAGCTTGTTGCTAGTCCATTATAAAGTCTGTGAATCTGGTTGGCTTCCTTCTTTCATGTTGGGGTCGGTTCTGATCAGTGGCTGCCTTGGGGGAATGGGTGGTTATGCGGGATGTGTCGCATGGAGTTTGGTCTGCTGTGGTTTCTTCTCGGGCTGGTTCTCTAGCCCGGGGTCTGGGGCTCATGGAGACACCCTCACTTTGGTTTTCTTCTTCCCTGACCTCTGTCTCTTGCTGTTGAGGGCTGTTGGCTAAATCCCATGGGTCATTGCCATCTCCTACTCCCATGGAGGGGCGGGCTGTCAACAGCCTTTTCTTGACCACGGCCACCCTTTCAAGGTTCCACCTTTTCCCGTCACTGGTATAGACATTGTTGATGCCTGTCCGTGTGACTTCTATGGGTTGGCTGTATTTGGAGCCTGTTAAAGTGTCTTTGTGGGGCAAGCGTATCATCACCAAGTCCCCTTCATTGACCTCCGTGTGATATGCTGCTCTGCGCTTGTCGCCTTGAAATTTCATGATCTCTTTGCTCTTCTGTAATCTGAACACAATCTCGCTCATGTCGATGTCGTTGTCCTGTCTGACCTTGTGTAGCCACGGTGGTACCAGTGTGGATACGGCCCTTCTCCCTCTTAACATCTGAAACAGAGATACTCCTGTAATGGTATTTGGCGTCAAGCGATGCGCCACCATGACCTCTTTGACGGTTTTGCAGGGATACTTGCCTAATCCGCATGCCAATTGTAAGGCTCCTTTAATGAATCGGTTTGCCCTTTGTAAAAGCCTGTTGGCTTAAGGGTGATGCAGGCTTGCTCTCAATTGCTGGATATTGTGCTTCTTGAGAAAGCTTTCCATGTCTCTGGAAACTAACTGAACTCCATTGTCCGTCACAATCTCTTTGGGGAGTCCTTCTCTTTGGAAGACAGAGCTGAGTACTTCAATGACTGTGCCCGTGGTTATGTCCAGCACAAATTCAACTTCGACCCACTTGGAAAGATAGTCCACCATGACTACGCCATACTTGCTGTCGCTCGACATGCCATCCAACGGGCCAAAGAAATCCAGCCCTCTTTTATGCCAGGTGCCAGGTGGAATTTCTGTGGGTATCGTGGGTGCTTGCCTCAGTTTTAGTCTTTTGTCACTGTTTTGCACATTCATTGCATCGCTCGATCATTGCCCTCACTTCTTGGTCCATCCAGGCCACCAGTATGCATTGCGCACTCTGTGTCGTGTCATATTGCTGCCAAGATGACCTGCATGCGCTCTACATAGTATCACTTTGTGGATGCCTCTTGGGGGAATTACTTGGTCGCCTCTCATTACTAGGCCATCCATTTCTGCGATCTCGTCCTTAACCTTCCAATACGGTCGCAGACCTTCTGGGATTGCTCTCTCGTTTGACCAACCTTTGCGGGCCCTTTCTGCTACTCGGCCCAGGGCATCATCATGTCTCATTTCCTCCTGCCAATGAAACTCGCTCATTTCCATAAAGTCCTTGTTTCTTAGGTCTCCTATGGTTGCTACAATGCATTCGTCTTCCAGGAATGTGGTGCCCGGAGTACTTTGGTCCAGTAACCTGGACATGCAGTCCGCTTGGGCGTTCTTCCAGCCGCAATATGGGTAATGTTGTACGTGTACTCTTGCAGTTTGGCAGCAATTCTTTCTAGGCGTGGCTTCGCTGTTTTTGTGCCCCCGGGGCTCAATATGTGCACAAGGGGTTTGTGGTCAGTGACCAGGCGGAACTTGGTTCCCCAGACGGACGACCTGAAATACTCCATGGCCCAGGCACACGTTAGCATCTCCTTCTCGACTGTGGAGTAGTTTTACTCTGAATTAGACAGTGCGTTTGACTCGAAAGCAACTATATTTTCGGTATCTCCCCTTTTTTGGGTGAGGGTGGTGTCGAAGCCGTACGCATTGGTGTCTGTTGTCATGTATGTTTCCCATTCGGAATTTAACGGTTTCAAACATGGTACAAGTAGGATTCTCTTTTTGATTTCGGTGAAGGCTTCAATTTGCTGTTATTCCCACGTGTACTCTGTTCCTTTCCTCAATAGATCTCTCAAGGGGGACGTGATTTCAGAAAATTTGGGACCGAATTTCATGTAAAACTCTGCGAGACACAAGAACGACCGGAGCTCGTCTTTTGAGGTCAGGGCTGGGGCGTCAACTATGGCTTGGAGCAGGTTTTTCGAAATGCGGTAACCTAGGTACTCTACTTCACCTGCTCTAATTATGCATTTCAATTGGCGAAGGTGGACTCCTGCGCTCTGTGGCTTGCCAAGGACGTCTCTCAGCACTCTGTCATGGGTTTCTGAATCTTTGGCATACACAAGGATGTCGTCCTGGAAAAATGACACGTTGTCGATGCCGTGCAGTAGTGAGTACATCATTCTTTGGAATGCTGACGCAGCGGATGATAACCCTGAAGAGGGAAGGTCAGACTATGCACCCTGTCCCGAAAGACCCTCCAACCGGAAGAAGCACCAAGGACAATACGACTGCCGATCGTACAAGCTCACACCAATCTCCACCGCTCCCACAATGTGTAAGTACCACGGGAAATACCCTCTTAGCCAACCCTGCATACTCTACCCAAAGTAAATGAAGATGCCCAGGAGCCAATCAGAGACAGCTACATGGACAGAATCGACTAACACGCTGTGAAGCCATGCCTCAAGTCGTTAGAGACACCATGTCGAAATAGCAGCATCAGACATGAAGCACACGTGGCATCTGCACATTCGGGACATTCACACACTCAACTACAGGAGGAACACATGCATACAGTTCTATGATCTAGAGGACAGTGAAATATACATACTGTCTGCACGTTTCTTATTTTACCATTAGCTTGCTGCAGCAGCACAGAAACACAAGCAGCAAGAAGGCCACGTGTGAATGCTTGCAGATGCTTACATGCAAATAACCCTATGGACTGGCAGGAGCACTCGAGGGACCTGACCGGACGATAACACACTAAACTATGGGCACTATGGAAGGCACCTACAGTAGAGGCCAGACCATGGCTTAGGAACTCATAGTAGGCCGCCACCGTCTTATAAGCCATGCAGAGTGCTGTGCAAGCAGAACTGCCACGTCTGGAGCAGAGCAGCCGCCAAGGTCACAATGTTGCAAGTGACATTCCTTACCCTGAACCGAAGTAACACCAATGGCAGAAGAGCTTAATTCCTTGTAAATACAGAATAATTTGGACGCTGCAGAGCTCACAAACACGGCCTCCAAACACATGATCTGGCCGAACTGATGAGGAGTCAAGATTTGGTGACTGGGAAGAGCAACCATCTCACGGACCGGACAGGGGTCGCAACAAAAATGTTACACCTGAGCTACAGCCATGCAATGGGAAAGGGAGCACTCTCACAGCAATGATGGTCCACACACGGTTATGTTGCAGACACATAGTTGCACATCACAGACACATAGTTGCACATAGCACCGTGAACAGGTGCCCCTCGAGCTGGGAATTGAGTTCATCCCAGGCCTGGGGGTTCTCAGCTCAGCCAATCACAAATCATGACCCTAGGGGTGGGTAGCTGGGATCACTGACCAATCACGGGGTCCGCACACTGTAACAATTAGTAAGTAGCAATTATCGGGGATAGTCCGTGCCTACACCTGACATCGCCTTGTCCAATGAACTAACCTCTATATGGGCTCCTATAGGGGAAATACCATTCATTAGCCTATCCAGAGTGGAGTTAGGTTTTCTGGAGAAGGGCCCAGAGTGTGACGATGTTGTGACGCCATCCGTCATCAAAACTGGCCTGCAAGCCAGAATGCGTTGAGATGTGCCTGAACTCGCCTCCGTGCATTTCATCCCTGTTGTTTGTTGGCTTTAATAAACCCAGTTGAACTTGCTACTTGTCTGGACCATTACGTTCTTTTGGATTGGGAAGGAGTTGAGTTCGGCATCCGCGGACTCCTAGCACGTCACTCTGCCTGCCTGGGTTTTCGACCCTAACAACCCGAACATTATTTATTTTTATTTTTTGTAAATTTTATTTTGCTGACAAACAATTATATTCGAAAACATAAACAAGAAGAAACAATATACAATATCCACTTTAACAATCATTGAACTATATACATTTCTACCACACCCCAGGAGTCACTACCCCAGATCTTGTCGAATAAAGCATTTTTCTTCTCCCTCCAAATCAACACTCTTTCCATTTCTGCCAACATATGCATCTCCGCAATCCACATCTCAACAGTAACAGGATCAGATGATGTCCAATGTCTTAAAATCAGTTTCTTCCCCACTATTGCACCCTGAAAGATCAATTTTTTCTGAGATGTAGTCAAATCTCCCAACATGTCATCACTACCAAGCACAATGGTCCGGAAATCCATGGAAATCTTTTCATCAAGAATATTTTCACAAATTTTGTCAAATTCAAACCACAGACCCCTTACTCTCGAACAATCACACAGCATGTGTTCTAAGGTGCCAACTTCATGTTTACACACCCAGCATTCAGAGCTGTCACACAATCCCCTCTTCACCAATCTCTCAGGCTTTCAATATACTCTGTTTATAATCTTAATTTGATGGGATCTTTCAGCCAGCCCTAAATAACATAACTTGACATTCTCACAAATACGTGACCAATGATCTTCTGTAATGTCATCCCCAATCTTCCGACTCCAATCCAGTCTCAATGAGTCATTTCCTTGATAATTTGACACAATTAGTCTATAAACATAGCTGACTAGACCACAACCACTCACACCTGGTTTTCATCCAGGCATATCCATGTTAATTCTAACATCCATATCCACCTCACCTACTGCCTTCTTGATCTTCCGATAGTCTGCCAAACAGAAATTAGAAATATCAAATTTTGTCTCTATCTCCTTAGCCGTCATCCATTTCACTCCATTGAAAAGATCCGCAATCCATTGCACCCCAGCTAGAAACCATTCATGCCAGAACAAAACGTAGAGGGCGCTAGCGAGCCCACCAAGATGGCGGCTCCTCCTTGAGCTCTGAGGCGAGCTCCTATTAATCCTGAAATAACTGCCGGCCTGAGGACAAGAATCAGCGGTTAGCCGGTGGAGAGCGCTGTACTTCGTCTTGCTGATCACATTAGTGCCCGGTATCGTGAGACTGAGCCAGCTGAGTGGGGGTACTGGTGCGAGGACAGAATAGCTGAGACCGGGCCGCTTCGCCCGCCAAGTCCCCGCAATACGCGGCCAATCTGAGGCGCCCATTGGGCTTCGTCGACGTGGAAACGCCGGGCTGCCACCCCCTGAACGAGCCAAGAGAGCTCTAGCCACTGGCGGGCTAGGAACGTAAGACCACGGAGGTGGTCCGTCTCGAGTCGGCAGTCCCGGGTGTCTGGCAGAGCAGAACGGTGTCCCCTCTGGGTTGCCCCCGAGCTGCGGAGATCACCGGGTGGACCACTGCCACTGACAGCGGGGACGACCAGCGGGGTGCCCGGCCCCTGCGGAGTGAAGTTGGCCTCAGTTGGAGATTGCTGCAGAGCCCACTGGAGTGCCGCGAGCAGCAAACCCGAACTGCGCTGCAATGCAGGTAGGAGGCTCCCATTGCTGCCACTCTCCCCGCCCTGACCGGCGGACCCCCCACCCCCGCCAGCTCACAGATGGACTATTCTGGGCCCATAGACACAGCGACAGCTGCACTGCTGCGGCCACTGTCTACGTGGTGACAAAAGCCAGGCACATCCCTCCCCGGAGAAGGTCTGAGAGCACACAAATTAACGCGGACACAGTCGGGCCGGGGTGCGGGTCACGCTTATCACCTCTGGTGGAGGAGCATACTATTCGTGGCCCGATATACCCCCGAAGGCCCTTCCCATAGCTAGTGGACCCAGACTGGGAAGGGTGACAAGATGCTGGTGTAAGGGGGGCTGGCCAGATTCAGTGTGTTAATTGCAGTGCGCCAGGGCCCGCAACATCACCATATACACGCTGCAAAGAAACAGGCTACAGCCGGTGGACACGCCACATAGCTGTGGCAAACTGCATCAGCGCCTTATACGCCTTCAGAATATCGCTGGGACCGCAGAACTCAACAAGGTGAGGGTGGCGGACGGCGGAGAATAGAGCCCCGCACGACATAGACTCTGGAGTGATATCTGAGACCGGAGTATTCGTTCGCCCCAAGCTTCAATAGCAGTAGAGCCCTCACAGAGGGGCGCACACACGAGCTGGGGACGCCTGACTTGCCAATCTCATCATGCAACACCGCTCAGACCACTCCTGCACAGCCTCTCTTGCTCTACTTCTCCACCCTTGTAGCGGGACGACCTGCACGGCCGGTGGCCAAGAATGGGCAAAACGGACAAAGCCCAATGGAAGCTGACGTTCGAGCCAGGGGCCGTGGTCAGAACCCCTAAACAAAATATACGACCGGAGTCACCTACGGAAGAGCTGACCCATACTGGGGATACACCCCAGGTCCCGGGACCTGATATTAGGGAGATCCTGCTAGAGCTCAAAGCGGGCATTGGCGGCCTTGATTCCAAACTGGACTCCCTCTCCTCTAAAGTTGACCTCTTAAAACATTGCCTTGATAAACATAGCGACAGGCTGGACATGGTGGAGCAGCGAGTCTCGGATCTCGATGACAGCAGCGTGTCATTGGGAGCCAGAGTAACGGTGTTGGAGAGACAAATGAAACAGGTGAACGCCAAAAACGAAGATTTAGAGGGCAGAGACCGGTGCAATAATATTAGACTGACCGGGATAAGAGAAAGGCAGATCCCGTGCAAAATGGAAGACTTTGTCGAAAATTTGTGTAAAGAGCTATTCGGAGCCGCAGCACTGTCCCAGCTTTTCGTCGTCGAGAGGGCCCACAGGATACCATCCGGCTGACCTGCACCTGGCTCGTCACCTCGCCCGCTAATTGTCAAGATTCTCAATTTCAAAGACTGCGACCAAATCCTGAAGGTGGCGAGAGACAGAGATGACATACGGTTCGTCGGCGACACCATTCAAATGTACCCTGATTTCTCTCAAGCGGTTCAAACATCTCGGAGATCCTTTGTGGCAGTGAAACGCCGGCTGCGAGACAACGAAATGCAACATTCAATGCTATTCCCAGCCAAATTGAGAATCCTTCAAGCCGGGACAACCAAGTTCTTCACGTCACCAGAAGAAGCTAACACGTTCCTAGACAGTATTGGCTTGCGGCCCATAAGCAACAACATCCCGAGGCCACCTAGAAATGACTGAGTAGGGAGACTTCCGCCCTGAGATCCTGGAAAGCCACGTCACCCACTCGCTGAGGCAACAAGACTACTCCTCAGGAGCCTACGGCAAAAGCATTTTATCCTTATCTGATGGGAGCTGGAACTCTTGGTTGGGCACTAGCGCCCCTAGCACAGCTTCAAGTTAAATGTTAATTGGTTGTAGAAACGGGGGGGAGGGATTCTTGACAGGCAGGTTGGGGATTGCCTGTGTACGGGTGTGGGGGGGGGTTATTGTCCCGGCTATGGCCCGGGAATGTCGGAAGCTGCTTCTGGAGTCAGAGGCACAACTGACAACACGCGACACCGCAGAGAACTCTGGCGGAGGGTGCTGCGGAAGATGGAGTGAGAAAGGTGCAACACTTACACCCATGTTGGGGGTTTGTTTATGGTTAGAGGAACTAACCGGGAATAGTACCACATGCGAAATGGCCCATCCCACACAAGCCACATGGTATACCACACAGGGAGTCTATGAGCACAGTGATTCCGGCCCGAAGCCCTTGCGTTTAGGTGGCTGGACGCGTCTGGAATACACCCGACCACAGTCCCATTCAGGGTAGCGACTTGGAATGTCTGGGGTGGTAACAACCCCACCAAAGCCCGTAGGGTAGCCCAATTTCTCCGGAGGCACAATGTCGACGTTGCACTGATCCAAGAAACACATCACACCCCAACATCCGAAAGTAAATGGGCACCTCACTGGGGATGTCATAGGTATTTTTCCTCTTACTCGTCATATGCCCGAGGGGTTGCTACCCTTATCAGCAAAATGTCAAAATTTAGGCTGAAAGCAGTAAAATGCGACGAAGAGGGTAGGTCCCTCCTGGTACACAGAGTTCTGGATGGGGTAGATGTGACCCTCGTGAACTCTTACAGCTCGAATGTAGATGGCACCAACAATTTCGATTGGGTCATGACCAACCTGGCAGACTCAGACCAAACCACAATCATCTGAGGTGGCGATCTGAATACCACGCTCAACCCGAGCATTGACAAATCTCAGACAAATAGCGCTACGCACACCAAGGCCAGTTTGCATATACAAGAAATATGCAGGGCATATAACCTTGAAGACGCCTGGAGAGTCAGACATCCAACAACACGAGACTACGCCTTCCATTCATGGGTACACAACACCAGTACTAGATTTGACTACCTCTTTGTGTCAATACACACCAGTATAAGGTGGAAGGACTGTCAAATTCTCCCTCTGACTTTATCCGATCACTCCCCGGTTGTCCTTGAAGGCGCCCCAGTTGGGTACGGAGGTGGCAGACCCCCATGGAGGTTCAAACATGGGGCTCTTCAAAATCAGGTGTTTTTCCAGGAACTTCGCGCTGACATAATGTCCTTTTTAGACATAAACCGTAACTCTATCAAATCGGCGGGGACCCTGTGGGAAACCCTCAAGTGCTTTGTAAGGGGGGGTGTGCATAGCTAAAGAGCACAGGGTATTGAAGTTGATTAGATCAGAACTAGCAGCTAGTGAAACACGTCTGAAAGACCTTGAACGAACATACAATACACAAAAAGACAATCACACCCTAGCCTCCCTCAAAAAAGAACTCGATAATTTCAAGATTTTCACAGAAAGGGAAGCCAAGTTCTTGTCACAGAAACACAGAATACGCCAGTATGGAGAGAGCCAGAAACCGGGAGCCCTGCTTGCTAGGCTGGTAGCATCAGACAGGAGACCCCCCCCCGATAGACTGTATCAAGGCACCTGACGGTACTCTGGCCTTCACTGAAGACGGCATCATAGAGTCTTTTCGGGCCTTTTATCAAGACCTTTATAACTCAAAATATGACAACAGACCAGGCCCCTTCCTTCATTATTTAGACCAGATCGAACTCTTCTGGGTAGATCAAATACTGAGAGAGCCACTAAATGCCCCCATCTCACTAGATGAGATTGTAGAGGCTATAAAAACACTCTCAAGCTCCAAGGCCCCCGGACCAGACGGCCTAACTGGGGAATTTTATAAAGCATTTGCCACGATCGTGGCACCTCTCCTGCTACAGGTCTTCCAATAGGCGACCGAAAAGGGCAGTCTACCTGCGACGCTTCGAGAAGCTAACATAATCCTCATACATAAGAATGGCAAACCCCCCAAAGAATGCTGATCATACAGGCCAATTTCCCTAATCAATTTAGACATTAAAATACTGGCAAAAATTCTTGCCCCAAGATTACTCCATATAAGGCCCGCACTAGTGATAGCAGACCAAGCAGGGTTCATTCCAGACCGCAACACGACCTTTGGTATAAGACACCTGTTTGGCGCTATTGAAGCTACCGACCCGTCTGTCCAAGCAGTGGCGGTGCTTCTCGACGCCAAAAAGGCGTTTGATTCAGTTGAATGGCCCTACCTCTTTACGGTACTGGGGAGAATGGGACTTGGGAAACAATTCTTAAAACTAGTCGCACTCTTGTATGAAAAACCGGTGTCAAACATACTTATGGGAAAGCGAGGTCCGCAAGTATAACGCTGCAGAGAGGGACCAGGCAGGGGTGTCCCCTTTCGGCTCTACTATTTGCACTGGCAATGGAACCCCTTGCAGACAGCTTATGTTCGCGACACCTGCACAGGGGCCTACAGTTCGGCACAAACAAAATAATTCTATCGCTATACGCAGATGATGTGGCCCTTTTTATACAAGACCCGTCTGAGAATTTTAACCCAGTAATGCGCGAGGTGATCAGATTTGGGGAGCTCTTCGGTCTAAAAATTAACAACATGAAATCAATACTATTCCCTCTAACTGATGCTACAAGGGAATATGTGGACGACCATGGGCTTAAATGGGAACAGTCGGGGTACGTTACCTGGGTATCCAAATGTCGAGAGACCACCACACCCTCCTACAAGATAATTACGGGAAAACAGTAGACACACTGCAAGACAAAATCACAAGATGGAAACGTCTCCCGCTCACACTCTGGGGTTGTGTGTCCATAGTCAAAATGGTAGTTCTCCCCAAGCTCCTTTACTTGTTTGCGAATATTCCCATTGTACTCCCACATAACTTCCTAATCCTGCTGCGGAGTATGATACTCTAACTGATCTGGCCCGGCAAGTCCACAAGTGTGGCCTTCGCAACATTAATTCAACCAGTCACGAAAGGGGGCATTGCACTCCCAGATCCAGACGTTATTTCTGGGCGTCCCAGGCGCAGTTCTTAAGCCACTGGTATGCTACACAGTTTGTCAGACCCCAAGTCCAGGTCGAACGGGTCCTAATGTCCCCATACATGTTACGTGCAGTCATAATCAGCACAATACAAACCCTGCCCAAAACCCTGAACATAGTTCACTCCACATACACAGTATGGAAAAAAATAGCGATGAAATACAAGGTTGACGTCTGCTACTCCCCGCTCATATCTGCAAAATTCATCCCCGGGGTCCCACTTACTAGTGAACGGGTATATAGACGAGGACTGGACATATATTCTCAGTCAAACTCAGAAAGTGGCGCTAAACTCACGATTCAAACAAATACATTTTAACTATGTGCATCAAACCTACCATACCCCGGCTAGGCTCTACAGACAACGGGCCGTGAACTCGGGAGCTTCTGATCGATGTGGGGTCTAGAATGCCGACTTCTTACATTTGGCGTGGAACTGCCCGGTAGTAAACAGATTCTGGGGTGAGGTCTGGGAGAAGCTAATTGCAATTGCGGAAGAGCCTATCGAGCAAGACCCCACGACAGCTCTACTTGGACTCACCAGCGGGGTCACACTGCATACCCGAAAATGTGTGGGTCTCCTCCTGGTTTTAGCAAAAAGAACAGTGGCAATGACCTGGGGAAGAGGCCAGCCCCCAAGTTCTCGATTGTGGTTGCGAGACATAACCTACTGTCAAGACACTGAGACAATGTACATCAGAACTCTGCCACTCCACGCAAGGCCGCCCGATATATGGACCGGTGTCCAGTCAACTGGTCGACAACAAACTGGTCGACTGCAATTTGGTCGACACCATTTGGTCGAATGCCAAATGGTCGAATTTTTTTTTTTATATATATATATGTGTTTTGTGGGTTTTCGTGTGGGGGAAAAAAAAAAAAAAAAAAGGGGGGTTGGGGGGGACCCCCCCCAAAAAAAAAAAATGGGTAAAAAAAAAAAAACAAAATTCGACCTTTTGGCATTCGACCAAATGGTGTCGACCAATTGTCCTGTCGACCAAATGTTTTCGACCATTTGACTGGTAACCATATGGAGCCCCTATGTGAATTACTTAATTTCCTCTGCAACTAGGGCATCCTCTCCCACGTCGACCTATTAGATGTCTTGCCCTTAGCCAACCCAACTGGCCTACGAGACGTTGTGGACAATCTGACTCTCTCTGTTTTTGTACAACTGCACATCTTGATTTGATAACGGTGGCAACGGGGGGGTGGCAGGAGGGAGGAGACCAATGGGTACACAGCTCGTTCCTTTGTTTTGTTCATTACCTTGTATGTTTACTGAAAATCCAAAAATAAAGTTAAAAAAAAAATGCCAGAACAAAACCTTCCCATCATGTTTAACACTCGGATTCATCCAGACTGAAGCACTTGGATCTCTTAATGCATCAAAACCCAAATATTCATTCAAAATCAAGAAGTTCGTAAACTCCTAGTCAATGGATCCTCCACCCCTGAATGGTGTGATGAATGCGGTAAAGGGACGTGAGCCCTTGTGTAGATCAATCTGATGGTAGGCATCACGCATATCGAGTTTTGAGAAGACTTTTGCTTCCTTCATCATTAGTACAATTTTGTTGCTACTGGGCAAAGGAAAACTGTCTGTGACCATCTCCAAGTTGAGGCTGCGTAGATCTATGCACACTCTCAAGTCATTGGAGGATTTTTTTTTTATCAAGACCACCGGGCTTAGCCATTCGGAGGACTCAATGGTCTCAATTGGACCTTCCTTGACCATTTTGCAAAGCTGGGATTCTAGTGCCAACCTCGCTGTCACTGGAATGGGCCTGACCTTGTGCTTGACTGGCACAGCATTGGGCTTTAAGCTGATTTGGTGCATGTAGTCTTTTATTTTTATGGGTGTTTTGGAGAACAGCAAAGGGAATTCACTTCTCAGATCTGACGCTCCTCCTAAGGAGACCAGCAGCACCTGCTCGGCAGTGCTGGGTTCTAACCGGATGCTCAGTTTGTGCTGGTCGTACCATCCCAGCACTACAGGACCTTCGGTCGAGAAGTAGATTTTCATTGTGGTGCATCTATCCTTAAATTCGAGTTTGACTTTGAAGTAGCCCAATAGGTCTACGGTGGCTCCCCCAAAGACTGTGGGCCTTTGCTTGGTGCTTCTAATCTCAACCAAGTCACCTTGCACCATCTTTTTGTATGTCTGGATGGGGAGGATCGTCAGGTCAGACCCCGAATCGGCCATGATGCGTGTTTCATTTCCATCCACCTTCAGCATGCAATGAGGGTTCTCCCTTCTGGCTCGAGATGAGTTTACCATGATTACCATCGGACTATAGTCTGGTTCTTCCTCATCGCTCGTTCCTCTGTCTCCTTCAATATGGGTGACTTTCTTTTCCCGCCACGTGCAGGCTACAGCAACGTGACCAAATTGCCTGCACTTGGAGCACTCTTTGTTCCTTGCGTGACAGTCTCGATCGTTAGCCAGATGCTTGGTGCTGGCACATCTGTAACACTTTTGGGAATCTCTCCACTTTGGTCCTTTCTCTCTGGTAGCTTCTCAAGGCTTCCTGTCTCTGCACCCCTTCCATTGCACAGCTGCCATTTTCGGGTGCGGGCTACGGTCCACCAACTTCTCTGCGTCTGCTCGAAGTTTCCTCCTCGGCTTCACTATTTGTATGGCCTTATCTAGGTCCAGCTCTTTCTCTTGGATGAACTTGTCCTGGACTTTGCGGGAATTGGTGTGCACCACCAACATGTCACAAATGACTTGCTCTACATTTTCCCTGAATCCACACAAGGCTGCCAGTTCTCTCATTCTGGTGATGTAATCATCGACCGATTCAGTACCTTCTTGTTTCCTCGTATAGAACTTCGAGACTGGGGAAGACCACATTTTCTTTGTTGGAAAACCTCTTAATTATGCGGCAAATCGCTTCCTTGTAGATATCATTGCCTTCACCTGCGTGGGGGCACAGCCTTCAAGCCTTCGAAAAATGTGCTGCCCTTCAACTGCCATGGCGTTTAGTAGCATGGCCTTTTTCCTGGGCGGCGAATAGCCTGTTTCTCCCAAGGTCTCCATATATGTGGAAAACAGTGGCTCCCATTGTTGCCAGGGAATGTCGGGAGTGCCGGGGAACTGGAGGAAAGTGGGAGGTGGCGTGGCACCCTGCATCATTGCAGCGTGGGTGGTTTCTGGTCTTCGTCGCCAATTATGTGGTGGACCTCAATGAACACAGGACACTTGAGTGAGGTGAAGGTGTGTATTGTGAAACCTTGCATAAGCAGGGCAGGAAAGTATTTGTCCAGAACAGAGGGGTAGTACTCATAGTTCAGTACTGTTACCCCAGTGCAGTTGGCTTCACTGCACAGAATATACACTGGATGGTATTTACACCCATTGCCTGCTAGAGCTGCCACCAGGCTTGTCTTCAGCCATGGAATTACGCTCTGCAGCTCAGGGATCTGCTGGTGGAGCAGACTTCAGTTGGAGAGCTGATTCCCTCATTCAGAAGGAGTGCCACGGCCCGACTGTCTTCCTGGTGCCTCACTCCAACTCTGCTGAGATTCCAGCTCGCTGCGTGCTTCCCAAGCGAAATCTCGCGAGATCTCGGCTAGGCGAGATCTCACATGATAGGTCTTCACACACACTTCCCTGATGGCTGCTTGTGCACCTACACTTTTCTTACAATGTTCCTCACCTGTCAATAAGGGTTTGTCACCTTGTTCACCAGCGGCTCTGCTCCCCTGCAGATGCTCAAATGGTTGCACTGGACTTCTACACAATACCTGCTGGACATGATTCTTTAGTTTCTCCCACTTCCCCGAGACAAAGAAGGCCCCAAAGTTTACAGGATTCTCGGAGCAGTATCATGATTTGACAGGCATGCGCACACTCCACCGGGAGTAACAGTAATACTGCCCAGAGGTATTACTGCCGATAATGGCTATCCAGTGGGAATACCACCCAGATACAATGGTATTACCATTACTGCCTGCACTCGCGGCGGTATTACTGCCAGCGGAAATAACGTCACTGCCGAAACAGGAAGCACGGTAGCGGCCAGCTTTAAAAACTCAATCCACTCTTAGTGTCCCATTTCCTGTAGGCATCCGGACTCCAAAGTAAGGCAAAATGTCACAGGAGAAGGAAAGGATTGCCTACCCGAAATGAGGCTGCAGAAGCCAAAGAGTCTGCACTCAACACACTGGCGGAGGAAGTGGTCAACCATGCTGAGGAGCCTTTTGCCACGTAAAGACCATTGGAAGGCTAACCCATGCTGATATAGCAGAAGCGCTCAGTTGAAATGATTAACTCCACGCTCCAGTACGCAACCTGGGCGGTTTCCATTGCAATACGGCACCACAGCTGCACCAGAATGGGTCTGCAAGGCTGCCCCATGCTGGTGTCGCACAGCAACCCCACATTTTGTGACCTCCCTTGTGGGGGGGCATCAAGGATTTGTTTTCCACAGGCACTGCCAGGGCTAAGACCAGCCCTGTATGCAACGGTAGGGGGGCAACTGTGCACGTTCCCATGTACAGCAGTAAGAATGAGCATGTGAGCACATGCAACTATGTGCAGCACCCATGTGTGCTAAGAAAGGCCAAGTGCCAAAGTGGACCCCAGGACAACTGCATTTACAGGCCACATTGGCAGCACAAAAGGCAAAGGGCACATGCCAATGGGGTGTACACCCTCAACAGACACTAGCCCCACCTTGGATTGTCCATATGCATTGTCCTGCAATCAACCATTCCCATCAGACCCCATGTTCATGATGTCCCACCACTATATGGATACATGATGTCCCACCACCAATGGATACACCACTGGACACATTCCCCTGCTTCTGAACCAGCTGATTGGCTCGGCGTGAACGCCGCTTGTGCAGAGCACTCCTGCCCTGCACCCCAGCACCATAGAAGAAGGTAAGACCCTTGAAAAGGGCAGAAGACTGCAGCGCTGTCCCTCACTAAAAATGGGGGATTTTTTAAAAGCAAAAAAAGCTTTCCCCTTGTGAAATATGGCGGCGTAGTGCCATGTACCATAGAAGAGCGCATTTGCTTTCTTTTAGAGACGCCGACCATCTCCCCTACCTATGTGGCATCTTGGCAGAATTTAAAAAGAATTACTTGGATGCAACTTTGTCCTTATGTTCAGCATGGTCTGGCCTTTCCAAGATGGCCACCCACACAATGGTCTGACACTACTCTGGGCCTGAGCCTCTGTGACACACCGATTGGATGTCTGCCTTAATGTCAGTCTATCAGTCAGTAGCGTGAACCGGGAGGCGGGAGCCGGCCCAGCCTATCAAAGGCCTACATCCAAGGCCCTGTCTGCTCCCTGTCCGCTGCCTGGCCGGGTCTGGGGGTTTACCCTGCACCCCACATGAATGCATTATGGCCCGGCGATCCTGCATTCTTCTGAGCAACTGAAACAATCATGACTCTTTCACTTCCCTATGGGTTAGTCGCCTCTACTTAAAAAACAACTCATACCCCTCTGACTGTCACTCCCTCACTCCATCTCACCTGGACTACCACTCTTATTGCCTCTAGCTGTGCCCTTTGGCTGCATAGTGTTATTCTGTCCTGCTAAATTCCGAATTTAGCTGTGCCCAGTGGCTGCATTGTGTTATTCTGTTTTGCTAAATTTCGAATTTAGCTGTGCCCAGTGGCTGCCTGGTGTTATTCTGTCCTTCAAAATGTTGAATTTAGCTGTGCCCAGTGGTTGCATTGTGTTCATATGTGTTGCTAAATTTCGAAATTAGCTGTGCCCATTGGCTGCACTGTGTTATTCTGTTTTGCTAAATTTCGAACTTAGCTGTGCCCAGTGGCTGCCTGGTGTTATTCTGTCCTGCAAAATGTTGAATTTAGCTGTGCCCAGTGGCTGCATTGTGTTAATATGTCTTGCTAAATTTCAAACTTAGCTGTGCCCAGTGGCTGCATTGTGTTATTCTGTCCAGCTAAATTTCGAACTTAGCTGTGCCCAGTGGTTGCATTGTGTTATTCTGACCTGCTAAATTTCGAACTTAGCTGTGCCCAGTGGCTGCATTGTGTCTTATTCTGTCCTACAGTTCCTGTCTTGTTCCGTCTCTTCTACTTGCACCCCCCCCGTGTTTTCCCCCAATGTGTCCACCCCCCTTCTGCTCTTCTCTCACTCCCCTCCTCTCCTGTTCCCCCTCCTCAACATCATCCATGGTGCTCTCTTTTTCTCCTATCTTCTGAAACTGTTTCACCATCGACTATCCTACCCTTCTCACTAAGTCTGGTAGGAAGAAGTTCAAAAAGGACATCCTGGTCTCCAACCCTGGCTTCTCTATCGCGGAAACCTACACCAGCGCTTCCACCAGACAGACCCTCACTGACATCCTCTTTGTCGTTCCTTCCCCAGACCTATAGACTTTTCCTACCCCATTAATGGTGGCACCCATTGGGAGGCTGTTCTGGCTTCCTTCCACTCTTCTAATGTCATCATTAATGTTTACCTTAATGGCACCATCTTGGTCCAAGTCTCTCAGTGTAACGCTCACCTGATTCCCGCAGAGGCGCCGGTCTTGACTGGGTGAATGCCGTATCTTCAAAGGTGATGTGTAACACACGGTTGGCTCTTTGGGCTGGACCTCTGTGCACTGTATGTCTGACTTGAAGAGTAAGATGTCTGCAGATAGAAAATATGGGATTAATGAACTGGGGTTATTGGGTGCCTCTCTCCTCTTCCCTTTCTCTTCTCCTGTAGAACCCCAAAGGTTAACGCCCTCACCTTAGGTAAGTGAACGCCGAGCTCTCCATCTGCCTCGGGGCAGGGTGCCGTAACCAGTTTCTTCACTGGATAAGGGTGCAGGCCTCTTGACCTCAGAGGACTGCTGTCCGTCGTTAACTGCACGAACGGTAAGTTCTGGGCACTTCAAATGTCTTAAAAGTCTTTTGTAATGATATCTCTTGTTTTGCAGGGTTCCGGCGATGGCGGATGGCGGGCTGATGAGAGTTGAGGATCGAACCCACGTGAGGAATAGAAGCGCCTGGAAGCACATAAGTAAGCGCTTGTAGCCTGCTTCACGATGCGCACTAACTGTCCCTTTTATCTTGCAGGTACAAGTTCGGAGCTTTAGAGAAGCTGAAGGGTGCTGGAATACCCACTGGATTCGGCGTGGGAAGGAGTAATGGCACGTGAGTAATAAAGTTGCCCAATGTCTTTAAACACACCTTCTTTTGTCTTTCAGATGCGGGATGCAGCGCCGAAGGCCTCCGGAGCGTGCGAAGAGCTGGTAAGCTTTTGTCTTTCAGATGCCGGAATGCAGTGCGAAGACCTCCGGAGCATGCGAAGAGTAGGTAAGCCTTTGTCTTTCAGATGCCGGAATGCAGCGCGAGGCGTTGGTGACAGCCGATGGACCAGGTAAGAGATGCTGCTGCCACTGAAGACCGTAGTGCTAACCTGTTCTTTCTTTGTCTTTACAGGTGCTGCTGAAGACTGGATTCCAGGATGGTAAGCCTTTGTTCCCTTAGGCCCAGGATCAGAAGCAGAAGACACGATGAGCGTTCTGCTGCAGAGAATGCAGAATAACACAAAGCAAGATTCATCCATCGGGTGTGGTTTAAATAGCCTCCTGTAGTGCTTAGGTGTCTCCTTCCACAGCCACGCCTAGGTAAGAAAAGAGTTCCTGCTTTCCAGAAGAGTTCCAGTGTTCTGAACCTAGGGAGTGGCTCCTGCCCCACCCAACAGGAAAAGTAGTCCCAAACAGAAGAGGATCAGGGGTTCAACTGGCAGGTAAGTAAGCAGCATGGTCTGCTGCAGGTAAGTCCACCCAAGCATTATGAGCCCGGCGCTTCCAGCGCTGGGACTGGGCATCTTTATGAGCCTGGTGCCACTGGCGCCAGGACAGGGTCCAAAAGGTCCCAATTGGGACTGGCTGGCACTCGGAACCGGGGTTATGGGTCTGCTTCCAAGGGAGTCGGGCAAGTCCTGATCTTTTGGAAGCAGAGATCATGACAGTACCCCCCCTCAAGGCCCCTCCCAAACCGGGCTTCTCCGGTGGTTTGGGCTTGTTAGGAAATGTTCGATGAAATCTTTTGATTAGACGAGGCGCGTGGACATATTCTGCAGGTTCCCAGGATCTTTCTTGGGGACCGTAGCCTTTCCAGTCAATCAGGTAAAATAGTTTAGATTTGGAGATCTTGGAATCCAGGATGCTTTTGACTTCAAACTCGAGTTCTCCATCAACTAGAATAGGTTTTGGAGATGTAGTTAGTCGGGTTTGAGGTTGCACGGGTTTTAATAGAGAGACGTGGAAGACCGGATGTATCTTCAGGTGAGGGGGCAAGTCCAACTTGACCGCTACTGGATTTACTATGGTAGTGATGGAATAGGGACCAAGGTATCTTGGGTTGAATGTGCGTGGTCCTTTTAGAGGTAGATATTTGGTGGATAACCAGACTTGATCTCCTACTTGATATTGGGGGGCTTCCTTCCGATGTTGGTCTGCTCCTTTCTTGTATTGTTCTTTAGCCCTTTGAAGGTGGGAAACAGCTTCCTTAAAGGCTTGGGTGATTGTAGAATGCAGGTGGTCTACTGCTGGTGTTCCAAGATCTTGGAGTGGATCCAACTCCGAGGTTCGAGGGTGACTACCGTATAAAAGAAAAAACGGGGTCTTCCCAGTTCCCGAGTGGACAGAGTTATTGTAGGCATATTCGGCTATCCAAAGGACATCTTTCCAAGTTTTTTCAGTTTGTTGTAGCATGCAGCGCAAATACTGTTCCAGAGTTTGATTGGTCCTCTCGGTTTGTCCGTCGGTTTGAGGGTGGTGGCTGGTCGAAAGTGTCACATCAATTTGAGCCGACCGATAGCAACTTCGCCAAAAATGAGAAATAAATTGACTACCTCGATCCGAAATTAGAACTGAAGGAAAACCGTGCAGTCGGACGATGTTTTCGAGAAATTCTCGGGCCAGAGTTGCTGGCGTTGGTAAGCCTTTGAGTGGAATGAAATGCGCCATCTTGGAGAATAGGTCTCCACGATTACTAGGATCGTATTGTATCCGGAGCATGGAGGTAGATCGGTGATGAAGTCGATAGAAAGCGTATGGCAAGGGCGAGGCGGGATGTCAATAGGGCGTAAGAGGCCGGCTGGTTTTTCCTTTTGACTCTTGTTTTGGGCGCATACTCCACAGGACATTATAAAGTCTCTGATATCTTTTTTCCAAGACGGCCACCAGAAGTAGCGCTTGATCTTTTCGAGGTCTTGGTCATACCGGGATGTCCTTCCATTAAAGAATCGTGATAACAAAAGATTACCTTTTTCTGTAAATCTGTGCTGGGCAGGTATAACTGTTCTTGGAATATAATAGGTTGTCCTTCACCGTAAAGTCCTTCCCCTGCAGATGCCAATTCTGTAGTCTGCTGGAGTTACCAGTAGCCTGGCTTTATCCTTAACTTCCTCTATGGATTGTGTGGCGATTACACCTAGAATTCTTTGTTCGGGAATGATAGGTACAGGTTTAGGATTGATCAAATGTTCTTCCACTCCCATCTGAGAAAGGGCATCAGCTTTACCGTTTTTTGTACCAGGTCGATAGGTAATTATGAAGTCAAATATTGCAGGTTTCGGTGATCTGTAATCACAGTAACGGTGTGTCGGGCCCCCAGAAGATAATGCCGCCAAGCCTTAAAGGCGGACTTGATAGCTAGAAGTTCCTTATCAGTAATAGTGTAATTGATTTCAGGAGGCGAGAATTAGCGGGACCAAAATGCCACGGGATGCAACTGATTGGTTACTGGGTCCTTTTGTGATAGAACTGCCCCCATGGCAAGGCTCGAAGCATCAGTTTCAACGATGTAGGGGAGTTCTGGGCGAGGATGGTTTAAAATCGGTGCAGAGATAAATCTAGTCTCCAAATTCTGGAAAGCTTGTTCCGCCTCGGTAGACCATTCAAAACGTTTGTTTTTCTTTAACAAGGCGGTGATGGGCTGGACTATTCGAGAGAATTCGGGGATAAACCTGCGGTAAAAGTTAGCGAAGCCTAACATGCTTTGAACACCTTTTACGGAGGATGGCGATGGCCATTTGAGAATTGCATCGACCTTCTTTGAATCCATACGCACTCCGCTAGGTGATAATATGAATCCCAAGAATTCAACTTCAGTCACGTTGAAAACACATTTTTCCAACTTAGCAAAAAGTTTGTGTTGACGCAATCTCTCGAGGACCATTTTCACGTGTTTCCGATGTTCAGTTTCCGATGAAGAATAAACGAGGATGTCGTCAATGTAAACAACAACACACACATCTATGAGCTCTCTGAGGACATCGTTCATAAAATATTGAAAGGCGGCCGGGGCATTGCAACTTCCGAAGGGCATGACCTGATATTCAAATAGCCCATACTTGGTGCGGAAGGCCGTCTTCCATTCATCGCCCTCTTTTACTCGTACCAAGTGGTAGGCTCCTCTAAGATCCAGCTTTGTATATATGCATGCTTTTCTGACTTGGTCCAGGAGTTCAGGGATCAAAGGTAACGGATATCTATTCTTAACGGTGATCTGGTTCAGGGCGCGATAATCTATACAAGTTCTAAGGTCCCCTTCTTTTTTTGGAACGAAGAACAAAGCTGAGGAAGCAGGGGACTTGGAAGGACGAATAAACCTATTCGCTAGGTATTGATCCAGGTATTGTCGGAGGTGAAGATTCTCAGGCTCGGTGAGGGCATAAATTCTACTACAAGGAGGAGTAGATCCAGGTATCAGGTCTATCTGGCAGTCATAAGACCTATGAGGAGGTAGAGAGTTAGCCTGATCCTTCCGGAAAACATCTTGGAATTCTAGGTATTCAGGAGGTAACTGGGGAGCCTCCGAGGAAATTGCTGCCAGTGCAACACCAGGTCGAGGGTGACAAGTAGAGACACATTCTGGAAACTGAACCGTTCTTGCTCGCCAATCGATCTGAGGGTTGTGCTTCTCTAACCAAGGAATTCCTAGAATAATCTGGAACTGAGTGGCCTTGATCACATCGAACACAATCTTCTCATGGTGTCCATCTTGACTTACTAGCGTCACTTCTTGGGTGGTATGCGTTACTGGTCCGGAGGCTATCTCCGTACCATCCACCGTAGTAATGACGTCCTTTACAGCCTTTGGACAAAGAGTCAGATTCATCCTCAAAACCATTTCATGATCCACATAATTGCCGATGGCACCGCTGTCGACGTAAGCTTCAATCGCATGTAATCGATCCGGATGTTCAGGGCTAATGAGGACCATAGGTATCACGAAATGCGAGGTCACTGAACTGGGTTTAACGCTCGGCAAGAGGACCTCTATTCTTGTCGGGCGAGGTCGTTTCCCTGCTCAGAGTTTGTGACCCTGGTAACTGCAGCTCCTACTGCCTTCTTGGCTGGTTTCACCGGACAGTCTCGAAGAAAGTGCCCCGAGTTTCCGCAATAGAGGCATAATTGCAGCTGTTTTCTTCCTTTCCCGCTCCTTTTGTGTTAGTGGTCCTTTCAGGCCCCTATTTGCATGGGTTCCCCGGAGTCTACTCCTTTGGTAGGAGTTGGTGGTTTGGAAAATACTCGAGCATCAAACTTGGAACGATCGGCCTTCCTGTTCTGCAGTCTGTGGTCAATTTGAACGACTAAAGTCAATATAGTCCGAACAGTCTTGCGGGGGATTCACTACTTGGGCTAACACATCTTTGAGCTCTCCACGTAGACCTCTATAAAACAGCGTAATCCTTTTGTCCTCAGGCCATCGAGTTTCCACTATCAGTCTGTTGAAAGACGCAATATAAGCCAAAAGGTCTTGATTACCCTGTCGCAATGAAAGGAGCTCATTGTCCAAGGCCTGCCCCTGTGAATGTCTTGCAAACAGTTTTTCCATACTGAGCTGAAAAGCTTGAAAATCATGGAGAACCGGATCATCTTGATTAACTAGAGGGATCGACCAGTCTGCCGCATTGCCACTAAGGTACGAAAGCACGAAAGCTACCTTAGCTTGATCAGTTGGAAAGGCTGCTGGCCGGCATAAGAAGTGCAACCGGCACTGATTAATAAATACTGCAAACCTCTTTGGGTCACCAGAAAATAGTTCGGGCGGAGCCAGAGGTACATTCCCAGGTAGGTTGATCTGCACTGGGTTCGTAGAAGATGTTGAAGGAACATTTGCCCCTGATGCGGGTAACGGAGTTTGTCCGGCTTGTGACTGTAGCAATTGTCTAGCGAGATCGTCTGTTCGCTCCTTGGAAATAATCAGTTCCCTTCTCAGAGCATTCGTTTCCTGACGGGCTGCATGCACTTCTGCTCTTAGTTCCCTTGGCCCTCTTCCTGCTCTCTGTGAGTCTAAGAACCTTGGGGTTATCTTCAACTCCACACTCTCCTTCTCTCCTCACATTTCCGACATCTCTAAGAAGTCAAACTACCAACTGCACCTCCTCAGAGGTATTCTTCCTTCCTCTCCTTCCCCCAGAAGCTCGCTGTCTCCAGAGCACTGGTTCTCTCTAGGCTTCACTACTGTAACAGCCTCTTTTTAAATCTACCCCACTCTACTCTCCGTCCTCTGCAACTCATCCAGAAGAGGACTGCGAGACTTGTCCTTGGCCTCAAGCCCAGAGATTGTATCTCTCCAGCACTGAAATCTCTCCATTGGCTCAGAGTGGCTGCAATGATCAAATTCAAGACCCTTTGCATTGTCCACAAGGCCTTCTGGGGCCCGGGACTAAAATACCTCCAGCTTTCTCTTCAGAAGTATCTTCCTTCTCAAGCTCTTTGCTCCCCCACCTCCAACTCCCTGAGGGTCAGTTGCTTTTCTAAGCAACAAGTTGGAGGCAGATCTGTCTCCTCAGCTGGTGCCTCCCTCTGGAACAGCCTCCCTGCCTTTCTGAAACTGGAACAGAATCATATGCGGTTCCGGAAGCAGCTCAAGACTTACCTCTTTGCTTCTGCCTTCTATCTTCCACTTCCCTTCTGATCTCCTGTCTGATACTGCACTGGTTACCTGGCTACCCTCTGCACTACGGACCCAGGTCACTGCCCTCCCAGTTGCACACCTGGACTGCCTCCTGGCAACCCTGCACTTGGGGCTGTATCTGCAACCCTACAGTCCCCTACTTGCACTTATCTAACACTTTTTGTCAGCACTTAACCCCTGCACTGCCACCTGCTTTCCGCACTCTTTTTTTTCTCTATGGCCCTCATTACAAGCTTGCCGGTATAAATTCGGAATTACCGGCATGCCGGTGCTACCGTTTCCGTGTGACACTGCTGCCGGAAACAACGGCTGATTCCATGTCAGCGTGCATGTGCATCCCGGCATGCCGGAAACGTTAGCACTGGCATGCCGATAACACCATCAAACGGCCCCAAAACCCTCCAATTACAGCAGCCTCGCTGACGCTGACTCTGATTCCAGCTCCACGCTCACGGACCTAACCGCACCGCTTTACCGGTACCGGTATTATCGTGATCGCCGGAACAGGAAATATGTACCGACGGCCATTAAAAAAACACAATACATTGCAATCCTCAGTGCACAGGAGTCAGAGCCATACCCAAAACATTGAAAAACTTCCCCAGACATGTCCTTGAGGCGCAAGCCGCGTTTCAGCAAAGCTGAACTCAACATGTTGGCAGACACACTTGTGGAGAACTCATAAATCTCTGCAATGACCTATGCCGGCAAACCCAAATAAGGAAAAAGGCCATCTGGGAGGAGGTGGCCCGTAAGGTGTAAGCAGTTGGGACAACCCCCAGAATCATCAGGGACTGCCGCAAGAGGTGGGACGATCTACGTCTCTGGGTGCAGAACCTCCTTGCCGCACACCGCGCCCAGGGCACGGCCACAGTAGGCGGACCAGCATCATCAATAAAACTCCAGGCCTGGGAAGAAACCTGTAGCAGCATAATGCACCCGGAGGCAATCGAGGGAGTTGGAGATGCAGAGGCAGGCGATGTCACATCTGATGAGGCTGGTGAGTTCCCGTAAGCCCAATGTCATATCACACACCTTGTAGCCCAATGCAAATGAGTAGGCCAACACAGAGGCGTAGCCAGAATGTCTAACAAGTGGTGCCAGAAGCTAATGTAGTTGGGCCCACTGCAGTGACATTAACATCTGTAAATGCCCACACAACGCTCCTGAGTGGACATTTACAGATTTTGGGTGGGCCTTGCCCACTCAAGCCCTACCCTGTCTACTCCCCTGGGCCAATTTGTCAAGTATGTCTTACCCGAGGCCAGTACAGCCATGCTGGCAGTCCACCCTCCGTCGACCTGGTTGTACACATCCACATCAAACATGCCCGCAACCCACATCCATACACCACTCACACATCACACAGCTGCCCTGTATTGCCCCCACATGATGCACCTGCAGGCACTCAGACACACATCCCCCTGACACTGCACAACTGCTGTTGTCCTGACGTGCTACCACATGCCCAAAGTCACATCAATGTCAAGCAGAGATGCCGCGAAAGCATCCGGCAGCACTCTGCAGTGAAACAGGATTAAAAGGACGTTACTTTAATTTTAGGAAAGTATCACTCCAAGCCAATTAAATGTAAAAATGAAATTCCCTTCAGAATCTAAGTAAGCCTTCTCTCTCAAAACAGATAATCTACTAAATATCAAAAACAAAAAGCCAGAACAACATTACTAGTATACAGCATTGACAATCTACCTAAAATCATCAAGCAAAACTATTTTGGATGGTGAGTCAAGAAAAAGAAAACTATTTAATATTACTAATAAGTCTGTACTTGTATCTGGAATAATGAATGCAACATTACCTTGTATATAGATTTTCTTTCATACTTTTCCTTTTTTTTTCTTTTCTCTCTCTTTTCCACAACCATGTTATTTTGAGTAGGAATAACTCTCCTGGTGAACCATTGGTATTTAACAATGGGGAAACACGTGTCGAGAGTGGGAATAATATACATTTATGTGAGAATAATTGACATTTCGTTTGAATATCTTTGCTTATTAAGCATCAGAGTGTGAAGTTAACACTTGGGCCTAAACAAATAATTATAGGATGGAATGTGTGATGATAACACTTGGAATTGAAAAGAATAAAGGAACACTGGAATACAAAATTTGATATGAAACATAGCTTTATTTTTCTCCTTAATCAAGTATTGGTTCTATGATTTGAAGACTCACCAAAACAAAACTAACCTTTCAGGTTTGGCGCATTTGCGTAAATTCTGTTTTCTCATATCAACACATTTTTCATCAGTGTCAAGCACCCCACCACCAGAAAATGACAAGATACACACATCAATGATACATGTGGGCCACTTGTCCCATCCACCATGTCCCATCCCGCTAAATCACCATCAACGCAGCAACTGCCATTGGCATCAGTCACATCTGTGTCACAATCAGACAACACCATGTCATACAGTATGTGTGGCACAACCATAACACCCTAACCGGCAAACACCAGCACCCCAGGCAACAACCACTGCATACACACCATGTACGCACACCACACATGCACCCAGACAGCATCCCCGACACATGCACGTGTGCACCATGCAATGGCCGCCACCATGCACATGACAACGCACATACACCTGAAAGTACTAGCACTTATATCTGTCTGAAGAATCCACACTCATCCCATATGCCCTGCCTTTCTGACCCACACAGTCACATCATCTGGCAATGATGCCGAACAGCCAACCACATTGAGGAACACCAGGCCATGCCGCCGGCGGACAACCACCCAAGATTCTAGTGCATCCGCCAGCAGATGGGAGCAGGCAACTACTCCTGCCGCCCAGCCACCACCCAAACAAATCCTCCAGCAAAGCAGGAGGCACCTGTGGCAATTCCTCCAGCACAGCAGGAGGCACCTGCACCCCTTATGCAAGGGGGTGTACCTGACAACATAGTGGAAGACGGTGGGGTTGAAAATCTATCCAGTGACCACAGCTATGCAGGGGCTGAGGGATTCAGTCCTGTGGGCCCAATCAGCCCCCAACCCAGACAACCACCACCCCTACGCAATGTTAGGGATATAGAGGGGTGTCTGTCTAGAATGGAGGCAAGACAGGAAGCGATGGGCAGAATGGTGCGACAACACCTGTGTGAGACACACCTCCAGGAGGTCCGCACAAGTGCATGGCCGAGTCACAGCAGCCATCTACCATCTGGCACGGCACGTGAGGGAGGGGAACAGGGTTATGTCATCCCTGGTGGAGTCCAATTTGGTATTGGTGCAGGCACTTGCCGACCAACGGCACATGCCCTTGCCACTGGTACCATCCACAAGTACCACTCCCGCAAGTTCACTACCAAGCAGCCCAAGCCGCAGATCAGAGCGGATGACTCGCCCTACGGAAGGGCGCACCCCTCAGCCTAAAAGGGGACGTAAATAGGACACCATTGGGTTTGTGTGGGGGGGATAGTTGCGGAGGGGGTGTGGGGCGGGATAGTTGGGGAGGGGGTGTGGGGAGGCATAGTTGAGGAGGTGGTGTGGGGAGGCATAGTTGGGGAGGGTGTGTGGGGAGGGATAGTTGGGGAGGAGGTGTGGGTGGGATAGTTGGGGACGGGTTGTGGGGAGGGATAGTTGGGGAGGGGGTGTGGGAAGGGATTGTTTGGGATAGGGTGTGGGGAGGGATAGATGGGGAGGGGATGTGGGAAGGCATAGTTGGATGGGATGGTAGAGGGAGTTGAGGCCATTTTCAATTGTAAATACTGATAATCACAATATATTTGGTGTTGTCAAAGAAATTCATGACTGGACATTGATCTTTCAGTGTGAGTGCATTTATTCAAGTACAGTGCCCAGTGCCCAGTGTGCTAAATTTCCTGTGCTGTGTGTGTAACAGGTGCTCATAAGTAGTGATCAATAATTTCCCCACGTAGTGCACGTCCATCTCTGCCCTTGCGGGGTTGACCAATAGCCTCCTCATCATCAGTGTCCTCATCATCCTCTGGCGGCAGCATGTCCATGTCGGGGGGCAGGGGGACGTGGCACCTGATGCACATGTTGTGCAACATGGCACATGCAAGCACAATCTTTCCGACCTTTTCAGGGCTGTACATCAGCGCGCCACCAGATCTGCTGAGGCAGCGGAACCTGGCCTTCAACAGGCCAAATGTCTGCTCAATGGTGCAGCGAGTACGGACATGGGTACAGTTGTACGCCTGTTCGTGGATGTTGTGTGGTTGCCTGACGGGGGTCAATAACCATGGCTTCAGGGGATATCCAGCATCACCTGCAGGGGAGCAGCAGAGAGTGTACATGTAAATGTCAAGGTTATATCATGTTGGCACAGGCTGTATAGTGTACATTTGAGACAAATAACATGCACAAGCACAATTGAGTTTAGCTATCATTCTTTTTCTTTTGTGTAACAGATAGGACACTTGGTCAGTATGCATGTGGGGTGTGTGTTGTGCATTTGCATTCACATGGACCATTCATACACCACATGAGTTACTTCACTTCTCGTGTAAGTGACACACATGGAAAGGATGTATGTCAGTAATGGGTCACAGAAGAATCAGTACTATATGTGCATGTTTCACCGGTGTCCTTACCATTACCATGATGTGCCGGTGTGATTTAGTGGTAGGAAGGGTATGCCGTCTTCATGACGAAATCTCTATAAAGACTTTGTGTCGTGACTCACACATATGGGTGTAATGTGTGAGTGTGGGTGGTAAGGACTAGTATGTACATAAGTGTGGGGGAGGGTATTTAGGGGTGGGAGGCGTTGGTTGGGGCTGACCACTCTAATCATAATAGTTTGGAGATTATATATCTTTCAGTGATGATAATTTTTGCAAGTATCAGTATGACTGCATTGCTGATTGTACCAGTCACATGTGTGTGCTGTAAGAAGATGTTTTGGGGGTTTTAGCCTCTGCTGCCTGTGGCTATGTATCATGAGTTGTGCATTTGCTTGATTGCATTTTTGCTTCTTGTTGTAGTCACAATGGTGTGGTGCATTCTGGTACATGTAGTTTCTAGGATGGTGTGCCACGGAATAGATGTAGTTATGTATGTACTGTATATTCATCATACATGGTGGCACGCCTGTCCAGCCCTTCCTCTCTGGCCTGGTACTACAGTGTCGCACCTTGACTTACACCTACACAGGTGTACATTTAATGTATTCACACCACAGAGTACGATCCTGTGCACTTCAATGTTTGCGGTTTACTGGTCTGACAATGCTGAGTACGATTCGTACTTGCTATTATTATATGTCTACCTTCCATATTTTATGCCCTGTGCGGCCTCTGTGCACCATCACAGGAATTTGCTAATTGACTCAGAAATTTGTGTTAGGAGTAATGATGGTTAAAGGCATGCAGTGTGTACATCCACTGGTTATGGGTGTCGTACTGGAACATGTTTCTACACACCACATGCCCTTGAAGTTAGCCTCACCCAGCCACCAGGTATGCTATGCTGGTTACTGCCCCCCCATATTCATTTATATATAGGCGCGCTATAAATAAAATATCATATCATATCATATAGCATGTTTGACTAGCAAGTCCATGTACAAGTATGCATGATGAGTAACAGCATGTCTTTGTCTGCCCTACCGGTTCACAGGCGATGCAGGAGGAGGAGGATGCAGGCCCATCTACTTTCCATAACCGGGCCTCTAGAGCAACGGCAACAGCCACCACCCCTGCACCACCCAACAAAAGGAAGGGAAGGAAAGGAGTAAGGGCAGGAGTGGGATGCCAGGGACCAGCAGCTCCACACATGCCAGCGCCGGGGCGGGTACGGCACCTGATGGCAGTGATGCTGACACAGCTGCAGATACTGCACCCCCGGCACCTGCAACTGCCACCCAGCCGCTGGCAACTGTGGTAGTGACAGGGGAGCCAGATGCTGGCAGGCACACACATGGTGACACAACTGCACCCACCCAACTGGCCCATGACACCCTCTTGTCACCTGAGCATGGCGACCAGCCACATGTTCAGCGTGGTCTGGAGTCTGAGCATGACACAGATAGTAGTGTGGGTAGCAGGTCATACGGCTCACCCTTCTTCATCACCAGAACTCCAAACAGTCCATAGTGCAGGTGTCACAGGATGCCATGTGGAGGAGGCTGGACACCATGGAACAGTGACAGGTGCAGTTAGAAACCTTGCCAGACACACAAGTCCAACACCTGCAGGCATGTGTGCAGCATGGCACAGGCAAGAACAATTTGTCCACCCTTCTCTGGGCTGTACATTAAGGCCCCTCCAGTCCAGTATAGGCATCGGAAACGAGCCTTTAACAGACCAAAGGTGTGCTTGATGCAAAGCCTGGTCCGGATTTGTACCTCGTTATAGGCCACCTCCTGTGGTGTCTGTGGATTCCGCATGGGTGTCATCGGCCATGGTAGCTGGAGGTATCCAGAGTCAGCAGTAAGTGCACAGGTCATAGTTGTCAGTCACAGAGCATTGTGGATGTGCCGCCCTTTACGACAGCATGTTGATTGACACTCTGTGCATGCATCTCACGAGTATTGTTGCATGACATGATTTCCAATCACAGTACTTGCATGTGGAGTCATTGACTATGAGGGTGCATTGACTTTGTCATGTGACACCATGCACACAGCTCACAGCCAGCACTCATCACTTTCAGGGTGTGTGATTGTCATGGCAGGGTGCCATGGTGCCTGTGTTGGGCCTGTGGGTTGCTCTCATGCATGGGTGATTAGATGTAATTTTGCAGGTTTGTGTTGACTGCGTCTATTCCATGATGGCTACATATATGTGTGTGTGTGTGTGTGTGTGTGTGCTGGTAGCCTGTCAGGGCAGTATGCATGGGCGACTTACTACAGCATTGTCATTCCTGTCCTAGTTCTGTGGGTAGTTCCGTCCCCACTTTGCCAGCGCCTTCACAGGACAGGCATTCTTCAGTTGTGGCAATGTCCCCCCACCCCCACATTGCTTTTTCCTAGTGTTTCAAGATTAGCTTTTGAGATGGCACTTTTACTCACCCAATATCCACGTGCATTACCCTCTATGCCTCCCCATGTACCCAGGCAGTGTCCTGTTCAGTAGAACCATGGCAACGTGGGTGGAACCAGGGAAGCGGGCACAGCATTGTGTTATGCGGAGGTCCGGATCGCAGGTGATCTGGACATAGAAGGAGTGATGCTGCTTCTGGTTGCGTTATACCTCGTCAGATGCCTGGGAGGCCACCAAGGCCACATGGGTGCAATCCAGAGCAGAAATCACGTTGGACATGTGGGCTACTACATAAAAACATGCCTTCAAGGCATTCTCCTGTGCCGGGGTGGTCGGCAGAGAGATGTACTGGGAGACATGGCGCAGGAGTCCTTCCAGCACCTGCAAAAGTATGTTGGAAAATGTGGGCTTGGGCATGCCATGCAGCATGCCCTCGGAATGCTGGAAGGTTCCAGTTGCAAAGAAATGCATGACCGACACAAGCTTCAGCACCGGGGGTAAGTGTGCACTGATGTCGATCCTGCTCTCAAGGTCATCCTGGATCAAGGTGAGCAGTTCAGCTACGGTCTCTCTGTTCAGCCGGTACAAGGTGATTTGCTGGTTGTCAGTTAATGTCCAGGGTGTGGGCATGACCCAGTGTAACAGTGCTCGCCTTACATAGCAGCTTCTCCTCTTCTCTGAACCCTGTACCCTGTGCTGCTTTTCCAGCCTCTGCAGCTCAATGCGTAGCAAGAGCAGCTCAGTGTCCACATCCACAACAGCTACTGGCTAAATGGTGTTGGAAAATGTGTTTGGGGAAGGTGTCTGCCTTATGCAATCCTCCTGAGTGTATTGGGTGCACCTGTGACTTGTTTCCATAACCTATTTTCAACTTGGAATAGGACGGAAATATACTGTTTTGTATCTCAGTGGTAATTCCAGTGGAATTAGCGCTAGTGTAATTCCGCATATGTTGGCAGTAATTCGTCTGGTGGTAATTTTACTAGGGCTAATATGGCCAGTGGAGTTAGCGCGACTCATGTTTCGGCAGTATGGGGAAAGTGGTGTTAATTCCTTTACCGCCACATTTACCTTATACCGCCAAACTCATAATGAGTCCGTAGCTTGCTGAAAATGTGTACGTTACTGCGAAGAATGTTATATCTGCCTATTTCATTCACTTACTAAAATGCAGACCGTGGTTGGTTTCACCTGCAGCATGCCTGACAATGGGAGAAAGAATGACTAGATGCATACTATGCAAGACTACTCATCTGACCACCACATGGACACTCATTTACGAAGATGACGGGATGAAGGCTCAACTCATTCAAGAGTGCTTTTAAGCCAAGCTGAGGCAGCAAATTGTGAAGTATGGAATTTAGATCTGTTCTGGAATCCATTCTGACTATGGTCAGTTCAGAACGTGATGATTTGTGGTGGTGTGAGGAGAGCAACTGGAAAAGACGCACCCCATGCGGTTCTAGCAATAAATTGACAATTGAAACCCAAGTGACTAATTCATGGAAGTGTTTTATAATGGCTCAATCCCATAGGAAAATATTCCATGAATCAGGCCCTTGGTGTTTTCTGCAATTACTACATAATTTTTTTTTTTTTTTATTGAAACATCAGTCAAAATATGTCACAGTATAATACCGTGACATCAGACTTTTATTACAACCAAGTTTCATCACAAATTCATTTAATGTGATTTCCATTAAGGTTCATCCTTCTATATTCTCTAAATCAAGTGCGTCTATAAAGTTGACTATCGCACAACAAAGATTTACACCGTTCCCGGCCATTGCCTGCGACCACCAATCCCTTGCTTCTGGGTCCGCTGGGCGATAGTTGCCTAAGTGTAAGGATCGTTTTGTTATGAGCGACGTGCATTTGGTTATCAGATGTACTACATAATTGGCGACAAGGGGCAAACAGAACCAAAAGTAGGACCCCACAAAGAAGAAGTTGCAGAGCTTGGAAGACAAAGGTTGAACAGGGACAGCATACTGGGCCTGATACTGAAAGGAATGCGTTGGTACACAGTCGTGAGCAAAGGGAGCGAGCCAAAAGAAGTAGGTTCCCTAATTGAAAGAAGGAATGGAGACCAGGTCGAGCATTGGAAGATGAAGGGTAAAGCACGTGCAGCATGCTTCAAATCAAGTGACCACATCCCCGAAAAAATCATGATTAAAGGAAGGCACTTGTGCGCCTACGAAATGTGCAAGGAAATAAGGCAAGGGCAATGCTGGAAACAAATCCGTGACGTCACAAAGGCTTGTAAATCACAATCCTTACTGCCCGAGTAATCCTTTGTGACATCAACACAGGATAACATTGGAAGACAGCATATGTCACATAGAGTAAAAGTATTGTTAAAATACAACAAAGGAAATTAAGCAGTATTAAGAGAAAAGGAAAAAAGCATGCAGACTATACCAGCTCCCTGTCCATTTCTAGCAATCCCTAAAGAGCCACCCATACCAGGGGAACAATGGATGGACACGTTCCACGTACCAAGTGTACTTATGGGGTGGGCAACATTTAGCAACGATTTAAAAGAAGCGCCCTTACTTATTTGCCTAGGAGCGGAAGGGTTGAAGATCTGTTGTACACTGCCTGAGGTACATATGCGGGAAGGGTCAGGAGAAACAACAGTGGGAAGTTCAAACACAAAATATGACATAGCCACAGGGGTAAAGTCCTAAACATTTAAGTGGCGGACTCATCAGCAAACGCAAATCAGATTTGACGTCGCTAGAAATTAGCAAATCAAGGTTAAATATGCGCATTTCATTAAATTGGCTTTGCCTTAACCACCGAAATTGAACAGGACAAATCACATTTGCCTTTCATAAAATCAACACACACACAAAACCAAGACAAGATATTTTTTTCTAATAGTGTTTTTAAAAATGTTAAAAGGTGTGGATGTTTGAAACTCCAAGAACCAATACAAATGTTTTCCCTGGAACTTGCAGTACCGAAATGGGACATTATACCTTTAGTTGTCTATTGTTTTTCATCAAGTTATAAACTGCAGTGGTGAAGTGTCAGTCTACAAACCTGACAACTGCGTTTTGGTCCCTGAGGTGGGCTTTAGTTCATAAATTCAAAGAGGACATCCAATGTTTCTCTTTTAGCTAGGGGGGACTGAGTCCACCCTCTGAATAAAGTGGGTGGACTCCGTCCCCCCGCGTGTATCGACTTGAGCATGCGTAGCCATGTCAAAATTGGATAAACATTTTGGCAACAAAATGAATGTGGCATTAGAGAGATAGTATTTCTTCACAAGGAAGAAGAATAAGGGTGAATCAGTGGACAGCTATATGGCGGCCCTAAGAGGGTTGATTGTGACATGTAAATTCACAGGAATAACAGATGAGTATCTCAGAGGACCAATTGGTGGTAAACACAGCTGACCCCCACATTCAACAAAAATTGTGGCAAGCTAAGGATCCTACTTTATAACAAGCTATTCACATAGCAAGAACAGTGTAATTAGGAGCAAAATGTATGAAAGTTGCACAACATCAAGACATACAGATAGCACAGCGAGCTGAGCACTCGTTTCTGACATCTGCGTGCAGCCCGCTGACACAGGTTTGAATCCCAGCAGGGCCAGCTCAGCCTTTCATCCTTCCCAGGTCGATAAATTGAGGACCACACTAGTGCCACGCTGTGGTATGATGATAATAACCGTTATTTCAGCGCTTCAGAGGGCGTGAGGCACTATATAAAAAATTATATTGTTATTATTATACACAATCAAGAAAAAAGAAAATTCAAGAAGACAACAAAGTGGGAACTAACAGTTTGAAAATTGCTCAAATAAAGAAAGGATATGACCAAGGAAAAATAAATCAGTCACACAAAACAGATCAGAAACTCATATAACTCAGAGTACGATACAAATATCCAAAAGCTACAGATGTGGACACTTCAAACATTATAATGGTGAAAAAGAATAACCTGCTATAAATGCAGAGTGCCTCACATGAGGCATGATTGGGCATCATGGACAAGCATGCAGGAATAACAAAAGCAAGAGTGGACCAACAATAAGGGCATTGAAAGAAATAGGCAGACCCAAAAGCCTGTTTACCATAGTGGAAGTGAGAGATGATCCAGCCTTCTTATTGGTTGTGCAAGCAAGAACTGATCAGTATGCACTCCTAATTTTCACAAGAGTCTATTTAAAGATGTATCCTAAGAATTACTGCTGTTAAAGTGCGCAGGAGATGAATAACAACCCTGGCGTATGGGTTGCAAAAATGTACAAAATAGAACAAGTTCCCAAATGTGGGAACTCCCGTCCTCTGCACTCTATGGGGGGCTCTGTGAGGAGTCCTTATATATTTGATTATTTGTTAGGTAATTGATTCAATAGTTTGATTTGTACTAAACTGTAGGTAATTTACTTAGTGACATATATGAATACATATATCAAAACACATTGACACAGTTAGGTATATTTAGAAAAAATCCATAGGTTTATTAGAAGCCCAACGCGTTTCGTGAAACAATTCACTTCTTCAGGGGCAGTTTGCATAATATTTCTTTCTTAAAGTAATCTGGAAGACATAATATTAAAGTACATGCATATTATTCCCAATAGTTACAAAAGATAGTGAAATTTCCAATGGGTAAAAAGAACTTTTTTGGACGATCCATATATTTCCTATTGTCCAACATCTCATTACATTGATTGAAGTTTGAACTTAAGACAGATCATACAGAAGTAATCAGTAGTAATCAGTTAACAAGAAAAAGTAATCAGTAGTAACCACATATTCATCAAAGATAAATATATTGACATGTTGTGCGAAAATTACCTAAGGAAAAAGATTCCCTTGTTGATAAATGTTGGCTGTCCTTCATATGGGGAGAGCTGTCAGTCTCCTGTACTTTTAGTGTAGCCTTGGTTACTACTGATTACTTTTTCTACATGTCATCAAGAAGAAAGGCTTAACATTAAAATTAGAAACATTTAAAATGAGGGCCACAGAAGTGGAGTACTTGGCCCATACCACTAACAATGAAGTTATCAAACCAAAAGTAGAATTAATGGAAACAATAATGAATTTGCCATATCCGAAGAACAAAGACTAACTGCAATCATTTCTAGGAATGTCATAGTATTATTCAAAATTCATACATAATTATGCTGATAAAAAGTCATTAAGAGAATTAATGAAAAGAAATCTAAGATTTCAATGGTCAGGTGAATGTCAAAAAAATATTGACAAAATTAAAGTGGATATAAACCAAGCTCCAGTGTTCAAGATGCTCAAATCAAATGCAACAAATGTGATCACAGTGGATGCAAGCAATGTGGGATTAGGAGGAGTACTGAATCAAATTCAAGACAGGAAAAAGGTTACGATAGCATTCACGTCTAGAATGCTACACGGATCAGAAGTTAACTATTCCACTATTGAAAAAGAGGCATTCGGAATATATTGGATTTTGAGACATTTCAAGACACTAGTAGGGCTCACCAATAGAGATCAGAACTTACCACAAACCATTAATTCACAATATGAGCTCTAAAGACTTGATGTCAGTCGCACAAAGAATCATTAGATGGATGATTGATACCATTCAGTATAATGTAAGAATGATTAATACACCTGGAAAGAAAAAGAAAGTAGCAGATTTCTTATCCTGATTACCATAGAAATTAGTCGAAAAAAATGAAAACTACAAGGAGAAGAGGGCCAAAAATCCATAATATCCTATATACAACCAGGAATTACAAGAGACGAGTGGGTTCCAGATACTAGAGAAGATAAAAGAAACAAATATGTTACTCCAGGGTCTGTAAAATGGATGAGAAATAGTAAAACATAAACTTCCAGCATATACACACATTTTTCAAGAACTTGAGGAGAGGGTCCCAGAAATGGCCCTCATGACCCCTATGTGACTGTGAACCTGCAAAATGAAGACTGAAAGGTGTAACTCACTGTTTGGCCAGTCACCAACTGCACCAATGTATCACAGATATGACAAGAGATATTCTCTCAGGCAGCCATTTAAACCGTATCCAGTTGATGGTTTCGAGGAGACAGAGGTCTCATCAATGGACCAGATCGACTGACAATAAAGGCAGGTGTCAATGACATCATTAGAGAAATCATGACATAGCCGCATTAGCCATGAAGCAAATATGCATCCATTCATGAAGTTACACAGACATGTACAAGTTTATTGCTTGTAGACATCTAAAACATGCTTATAACTACTGTAGGTAGAGGACGGATAAATGCTCATAATGCTAAGAACCTTTTCTTTCTTTCACCAAAGCAAAACCGCAATATGCAGATAATGCGTGGACCAATCTTGCATATGCTTTATTGCAACTAACCATAAGAAGCCATGAAGACAAATAGGGAACCTACAGGGCGACTGAAGTGAATCGGGTTGGATGGACAGGCCTCAGATACATGGAAGGGAAGACAGGATCCCTGCAGCACGAGGCGCAGAGCTGGTGTTCACAGAGTTGGTTCACAGCCAAGAACAAGGGCGGGTGGAAAATTCCTGGCTCCTGAGGCAGCACGCCCCCTGCAAGAATTCAGAATGAAATCCTTATAATTGCAGACAGAAGGGCTTCACTTTGCTGTCCCCTCACACGTGACCCAGCAGAACAGGAGAATGTTCATTTACTCATGGTGGGAAGCGAAGCTGTCCCCACCAGACAGAGTGAAATGTTGCAAGTGTTTCCCACCAAAACTGCAACCTACAGGCACTCTCTCAGGCTTAGGTGATCAGACAGTGATAACAATATGGAACACACAGCCCTCCATGTTCCTTCCCATCACCTTGAAAAGGTACAATGAGCTCTCTGACCAGACAGGGTTCCTGGCTTGGAAGACCTGCGCTAGCCGATACAGAAGCTCCATTTGTGAGATGGTATGAAATGTTGCACGTGCCAATAGTCTTCCTGCATCTCTGCAACAGTGTAGTTTGTAATGTTTAGGGGTAGTCTCAGGCGGAGCCGCCAGATATGGTGGACCAATAAACAGACTAATGTATAGTTTTTGTATACATAGTTAGCCCAAACTGACCAATGAGGACACCCCGTAGGTTTTTACAGCTGGTATTAGAGGATGGTCACTACATCCGATTGACGAGAGGCCGTCTCATCCCGCCACATGCTTGGAGGGCTGTGAGGTTACCCACAGAAGTCGAGAGTCACACAGGAGGTGCACACCGTGAAGAGGTTTGCAGGAACTGCCTTGAAGAAATTCCTGCCTGCTTTCCGTGGGCCACTCAGCAGACCATAAAGGTAGAGTGGCAGGTTGGGGGGGCGAGTCAGTGCCAAACGACATCAGCGGACCACGAAGTGTAAGTATAGACTCAGGTATATGGCAAAAAGCGGATGGAGAGGACAGGTTCTGCTTGATGTTTGTGTTAGAGTTTTGGTTTGGTAAGCAGCAGAACTTTGACTTGTGTTCTTGGCTAGGGAAAATACGGTCTTGGGCCGATCAGTTTGGGTAGTCAGCTTAGACGATTGATTTAAAGGTATAGAGGACAAAAGGTATGTAAATAGTGGATTTCCTGTAGGTTGAGCGTTGTAGCTTGGATCATGGATGACGGTATTCCTGTTTATAGGGCTTAGCAGATGAAGCTAGTTTGTATCACAGAAAGTGTTCCCCTGGTTAAGTCTTGCAGAGAGGTTTTATCTATAAAGGGACGCTATAGATACAGGTAGATCACATTAATAATTGGTTTTCCCTGTTGATTAGGCAGGAAGGTGGCTGCATTTATGTTATTTATGTTATGTCCTTGTGTTCAGGGGCTGTATAAGCGCACAAATTGAAGGGGCAGGTGTCAGCGATTTCTTCCTCATTGTAGAGGTGATGTCCCCAGCGAGGTTGTTATGTAGGATTTAAGGTGCACAAGAAGTGCAGAGCTTTTAGGTGGCTGAAAGCTATAACCGAGTTTTGAAACAGTGGTCGCACCTTTGGGGCGGAGCATGGAAAACGCATGAGCAGAATTGTCAGTTGAGCCTTTGGGGCAGAGAGCTGCAGGAGGGTTGTGCGCTGAGCAGACCTGTGGTATTGGTCAAGAGACAGAGATGCTGAGGTTAATGTGGTGATTTCATGGTCATAAGAGGTATTTTTTACATGATATCGAGGTGAAAGAAATTAAGTGCCTCTTAAAAGTGGATGTGTCAAAATCCCAATTTGAGGTCAAATGAGTATTGATATATGATGTATTCAGGTAAAAACATGAGGGACACAGCCCTACAGGGTATGTGCAGTGCCCTCTCATGATATAAGGACAACATTTGTAAATATAGCACAGAATGGACCTGCGACACAGAGGGCAAATTGGCAAAGCCCTGGTCAAAAGAGGCGGGCTTTTCCAATTGTGTGCAGCAACGATTACACACGTACATACACGAGGCTTACTAAGGGAAAAAGTTAAGCAAACTAATGGCCATATTCGAGTTGTCTAAAATGTTCCAGGATGAGAAAGGGGACCTGGCACGGCGACAATGGATGCTGAGCCAGCGAGAAGCAGAAAGTGAATCAACCTTAGCTCCCCCTCCACCTCCTCAAACAGAGAGCGAAGGAGCAGCAGCAGGAACCCAGGGAATTTACCCCACGAGAGAATTAAAATCAGTGGCAGGATAAACCAATCCCTCATTTGAACCTCCAGCATATAGTAAAAAGGAGGGGCAAAGCGAAGCTGAACAGGTGACTAACGGAGCGTAGAGCGCAGGTGGTGAATGCAAAGAGCACAGCGAGATCCAGGCAAGGTTACCTTGGAAAAGAGGGTACTATTGGCTTTTGCCCCTGAGGCAGAAAAGCCAATAGTACCAAATGAATGGGTAGACGGACAGATATTGCTTAAATTGGACAGGAAGGTTGCAGGAAAGACAGGGTCCGCGAGCAAGGAAGTTGCAAGAAGCAAAGATACAAAAGAGGTGAGAGAATGGCCAGAGATAATAGAGGAAGTAGAAACACAGGAAAGGGAAGAGAAGAAAGAGAATGAAAGGGAGCGCAGAGAGAAACAGAAAGTAAAAGCACGAGAGTGAGAGGAGTGGGAGGCGAGAAGACAGAGAGAGCTTGAGGACATAGCAAAAAGAAAGACAGAAGAAGAGAGGGGAAAGGCAAGTGCAAATAAAGAAGCACAGGAGGAAGTTAGAAGTCGAACAACTCCTTAGTGAGCGACGATGCAAAGAAGAGGAGGGATGCTCTTTAAGGGCAGCACAAGTAAAGATGGGTTTAGCACGTTTTAGTGACGAAGAGGAAAAGGAGACGCAAGGGAGGAGAGAACGAGACAGAAGCGGGAAAAGTAGCAAGGCTACTCCACCGATAGACAGAGATGAGGTTGATGTCTCAATGAGGGTGGAACATGGAAGTATAGGTCAATTAGGAGAAAAGTAGCAGGGAGCCACGGTATTGAGGTGGCTTAGCTTTCAGGAGGACATTGACAGTACCGATGGGGACACAGGATCTGACAACAATTTATTGGGGATTGAGGACGATGAAGAGGAGAGACCCTCTTGTCTCTCCCAAGGGGCAAGCAAAGATAAAGACACAGTATGGGGAGATGATAAAGCCATGGACCGACTAAGGGAAAACGGAGGGGGATGGCAACAGCGCCCTAAGGGTATTTCACGCAGCACAGGCAATATCAACCCATATGGCCAGAGGCTTAAAGATTTGCAAGGGCAGAAGAAAGGAGAAATGGAAAGGGCGTTTTCCGCCACCAAAGACATCGGGAGACAAAGCAGAGGGATAGGACTGACAAAGTGTCTACTATTAGAGAAGGGTGACCTCAATGTATACCATGGCAACAGATGGACAATGACAATTTAAGATGTAAGTTACCATCATTGACTGCTGGGGCTGGGAAGTGGATTTATGAGCTAGAGAGACTGACAGAAGGGATGACATTAGCGGTGGGTGACATGAAGAGTTTGCTTTCAGCAATTCTCAGGGAGTGTTGCAGACGCTGTATGGAAAAGAGCTGGTTACCCCGGAGTAACAGTACAGAACACAGCACATGATGGTTCGCACAATTATGGGCCACAAAATGAGGGAAGACGAGGATCCACTTCAATATTTTCAAGCTATTCAAGAGAAATGGAGGTTGGAAACATGTGAACCATGGGACACAACAGTAGGGTTATTTTTTATCATATATTGTGTCAGGGGTTACCTGAACAGGTGCAACAGCAGTTTAAGAACCTAGTGGGGATGGAGGCCAAACCATGGTCAGAAATTCAGCTTACTATAGTATACTATTGGGTGGTCAGTCATAATTTCGACAGTAAAAATGTCGACAGTCAAAATTTCGAAAAATAAATGTCGAAAAAAATAATGTCGACAAACAATAATGTCGAACTGGGTCTGATCTCCTTGGGTTGTCGTGCGGACTGGAAGCTCTTGTCGCTTTACCGGGACATTATCCTTGCCAGACCTCTTACCCTCTTTTTCGACGTAAACGAACATCATAAAAAGGGTAAATCGAAACAACTTCTTGGACTGGAGAGAAAAGTGGACGACATTTTACTGAGGCTGAACTTAAAAACAGAAATACTCCTCGTTAATCCTCTGAAAATCAAAAAACAACTTGAAATATGTGACTGGATCCGCACGATCGAGGGAGTCAGACTTTTGAAACCACCGAACCTCTTTTTGAAAGTCGAGAGAAAAGCAGGCACACTACCACGTTATCTTCAAAAATTCCCGGATCAGAACATTCGAAATAATTTTCTTAGATTAAGATTGAATCTGGCCCACACTGGAGAAATCTTGGCCAAAAGAAATCAGAGCGATAAGGCCAAAAAGCTCTGCAGGTCTTGTGTCCTACCGAACTCACAATCATTGAGACATTTGTTGTTAGAATGCGAGGGTACTTGGAGGGCAAGAGTGCAGTTGCTCGGAAGATTTGTCCATAGAGAAGAGACCCTAACACAGGACTCCTTTTGGGATAGACTGATTTCTGGTCAAGAAGTCATGCTTACTACGGCTGTTGTCAGGGTCCTGGAAAACTGCCAGATCCTATCAAAACACAACTAAAATGTCATTCCTTTTTATATTTTGTAAAGGGTTTCTTTGTAAAACCACAAACAAATAAATAATAAAAATAAAATAATGTCGACATTTTTTCAATATTTTTTCGAAATTTTCTATTTATTGTATAAATAAATAAATATATATATAACTAAAATGTGTTTGAGTATGAGGGGTGAGAGGGTGTGGGTGTTTGGGGGGGTGCAGGGGGTGTTGGGTGAGGGGGGTGGGGGGGACACCCCCATAGTAAATAATACTCTTTTTATTTATTTAATTATTGAATAAATAAATAAATATATAATTACTATGTGTTGAGAATGAGGGGTGAGAGGGTGGTGAGGGGGTGTGGGGGGTGGCAGGGGGGTGTTGGGTGAGGGGGGGTTGGGGGGACCCCCCATAGTAAATGATACTCTTTTTGTTTATTTATTTATTGAAAAATAAATAAATAAATAAAAATATAATTTGAATGTGTTGAGTATGAGGGGTGAGAGGGTGGTCGGGGAGGTTTCGGGGGGGTGGCAGGGGGGTGTTGGGTGAGGTGTTGATAGTTCTAATTGACATTTTTTTGTCGACATTTTTTTTTCTAAAAAATGACTTTTTACATTATATGTGTAGGATGTCGACATTATTGTTTTCTACATTTATTTTCGACATTTTTGTTTGTCGACATTTTTTTTCTCGACATTATGACTATAAACCATACTATTGTAGGCTAATGCAAGAGAACATAAGAAAAAAGCGTGAGGACAGAAAACAGGGGGAAGCAAAGCTAGTGCAAAAAAAAATATATATACAATGGAAGTGGCAATGTTAATCAGCACGGAAGGAGCAGTTGGGCTGCATATGCAGTACAGACTGCCACCCACGAGGGAGGCTTTGCAGGGCAGGGAGACATGCACCAAGGATTTAGAGGGAGAGAAGGAGCACCCAGGGGAAGAGGATATGGACATCCAATGCAGCAAGGACCAGAGGGGCTATCAGAGACCAATGACATGAGCCTGAGATGAGATGAGCCTGAGGGGAAAGCGGTCCCAATAGAACTCGAGGCGGTATAAGTGGGGGACAACAGGATAACATTACATGGGACAGATGACACAGCACGATCCTGGAGGACAGTGATTGCAGTGGGGGAAGGGTACAGGTTGACTGATGTGACTGGCAAAGAACTGTTCCAGGACAATCGATCATATCACAAAGTGGTGTTTGACATGAGCATTACATATTGGGTGAGAATACACTACAGGGAAGTACCGCAGAGAATGGGTATGTTGCAGAAAGCACCATCACCATTTCTTTTGGAAGACTTGGGAAGGGTACCCAGTGTCTTATGGACCACAAACCCCTATGACGTAAGGCTAGTGAAAGTGATAGGGGCCATAAAGATAAAGCTTAAACCAGGAGCAATTTTACCAAGGGCAAAACAGTATCCCTTATCAAGAGAGGCAGATGAGGGCATCTACGAGACAATGTAGCATTAGTGAAACAGGGCTTTCTGGTACCATGAGAATCCCAGTGCAATACCGCCTGTGAAAAAGGCAACAGGGGGTCATGGCGTTTTATATAGGATTTGTACCCTTACAACCATATTGTAGAGGCAGAATTTCCTTTAGTTCCAAAACCATTAACTATTTTATGTAGCATTACCACAGAAGCTACCCACTTCATGGTAATAGATTTGAGGAATGCATTCTTCTCTATACCACGTCACATAGAGTCACAGGACTTGACTTCCTTTCTATATAGAAATCAGAAGTGGAAACACACGAGGCTCGCACAAGGGTACTGTGAGTCGCCTTCCATATTCAATACAGTCCTCCAGATGGATCGAGGAAAAGTACAATTGGAAAGTACCATCATACAGTACATTGACGACATTTTGATCTGCAGCAAGTCAGAAATACAGTGCAGGAACAACAGGCACATTTTTTTATTTCAAATTTGTAGAGTGCGCCAAACCCAAGGGCATCTGGGCATTAATTACATTTTAAGACATGAAGCAGGACAGACAGTCAGAACAAATTGGCCACAGCGGCATCCCGTACATATATGCAGAGTTAGCATACATAGTGATTAGAGGCATCCTCGATTGCAGCATCCTGACCTAAGGGTATTGCGTGAAGAGCATTGTTTTGAGACTTTTGCAGAAGGACCAGTGGGCTGAATCTCATCTTATAGAAATTTGGAGGGCGTTGCAGTATTTTGCAGCCACGACTGGGAAATTGCCTTTGTTTGAATTTGGGGGTGGAGAGGAGGTGCGGGTGGACAGCCCGGGTGGGTCTGTTGGATTGTGATTTGGCAAATTCATTAGAGAGGTATTTGGGGATGGTGTTTGCCAGGCATTTGTGAGTAATAGAGAGAGTTTTTAACACAATGCGATCTCGAACCGGCACCCACTGGGCATTCCACCTAGCCGATAAGATGTGCTCATTTTTAGGAATATTCATTGCAGCTCTTAAGGCATTGTTTTGAATGACTTGGATATTTTTGATGTTATGATCGGTTGAGCCTTCCCAGAGGGCAATACAATAATCTATCCTGGATAGAATCAGTGCTCTAGTTAATATAATGCAGCTTTCGGCAGTCAAGAATGGTCTGCAGGCGCTGATAAGTTTAGACGTGTAGGCTGCCGCAGACGCAGTTGCATTTACTTATCTCGTTAGAGAGAGCGATGGGTCTAAGTAGATCCCTAGGAATTTTACCTTTTTTAAGACAGGAATGAAGTTCCCATCTATGACAAAGGATTTGTAGTCGTCATTCAGTTTGTTTAGTTGAGTTTGTGTTCCCACTAGGAGCAACTCTGTTTTTTCATAGTTTAGACAAAGTTCATGTTGAGCCATCCAAGCTTGGATAATTTGAGATATTTTGTTCAAGGCATTAGTGTCAGAGTTGTAATTGCCAGAGATGGGGAGGAGGATTTAGGTGTCGTCCGCATAATTAGTGTAGGAGACACTCTGTTCATCAGGGGTGTTGCTTGGTCAGGAAAAGACCCGGGGCTACACTAATGTCGGAATTGTCAGGACTGGGGGCTACCTAGCTTTTTGGTTGTAGCTCCTGAGATTCTATCCGGGGCTACAACCAAAAGACATGGGACTATAGCTCCCTTATCCCACCCCGCCCCCCTAGAAACGCCTCTGCTGTTCGTAAAGATATTGCACTATGTCGGGGAGATACAGGAGCCTTGTGGAACTCCACACATGACTGGGGCTGGAGATGCAGCTGCTGAATTGGAGAAAACCCTCATTGTTCGGTTAGACAGGAAGGACTTGATCCAGGCGATGGCTTTGGTGGAGAAGTGGGCTGCAAATGAGAGGTGTTGGCATATGATATTGTGGTGCACTAACTCAAAAGTCGCTGAGAGGTCCAGTAGGAGGAGGATAGCTAGATTCCCTTTGTCTATGATTTCATCCATTTGGATTTTTAAATCCAGGAGCGCAAATTCTGTTCCATGTCCTGGACGGAAGCCAGATTAGCGTAGGCCGAGGAGGTTATAGGATTCAAGATATTTCTGTTTTTGCAGCTATACTGCTTTGTCCAGTATTTTAAGAAGGAGGGGGACAGTGGTGATGGGGCAGTAGTTGATGGGAATATTTGTGTCTAGTGAAGGCTTTTTTAAGAGAGGAAGGGCCCAAGCATCTTTTAAGCTGGTGTGGATAATACCATAGGCAAAGGAGTTGTTAATGATCGATGTGATGAGTGGGGCGAATTCTGCCACTCAGTCTTTAATGAAGGGTGCTGGGCAGATATCCCCTTGACATCTGGAAGGCTTCAGGCCTTTGATAATTTTGGTGACTTCTAGAATGGTGACTGGTCTGAAGTCGAATAGAATAGGGAGTTGGGGTGATGGTGGGGTTGTGGGGGGTGTTTCAAATAGAAATCATTTGTTTTCTTTGTTGCAATTTTTGTTTGGAGTAGGGAGATTTTATCCAGTAATGCCTTTTGAATATTTTAGAGCACCAGGTGATGTCTTTAAGGCAGCTGTCTGGGGGAGTGACTGGTGATTCAAGTTCTCATAGGATGGTGAAGAGCTCTTTATGGGCCAGACTTGGTTTTTGCTATTCGTTTGTCGTAAGTTAGGCTATTGGCAAAGAGGAAGGCCCGTTTGTAAGTTTTTGCCGAGGAGATTAATTGTTCTTTGTTGGCATCTGACAGAGACTTCTTCCACATAGCTTCAGAGTCTCGCTTAGAGATTTGGGGTATACCAAGAGTTCAGATGAGCTAATGGTTTAGGTTTGCGTGTGCTCAGTGGAGCTACCTTGTCGATAGCTAGTAGGAGAGTTTGATTTTAAAGCTCTACCATGGAGTTGGGATCACTGACTGAATGTTGATATTCCGTAATGGGGTTCAACAATGGGAGCATGTTTGCTGCGGTGCTTTTGTGGGTATTTCTTGACCGGGAGGCTGAGGCCAGCTACAGTGTGACAATGGGTTGGTCATATCTGGGGATGGAGAATGCAGTGACACTGTGATGTGACCAGGCGCACAGGGCGTTAGATATGATGTTGGTTTTACAGTTCATATCTGCCAATCAATCTAGCGTGCAACATTTGTTGTGCATAGGGCAAGTGATGCACTGGGAAAAGCCCAAAGCTTCGATCATGTTGGTTAAGGCCAGAGCATTGTCATCGGTGGGGTCATTGAAGCAAAGGTTTACGTCACCCATGACTATGATTCTGAAGGAAGGCTTGGTGTCTTTAGAGAGGAGACGTGCGATTTCTTCATCGAAGCAAAGCAAGGGGCCGGGTGGTCTGTAGATGATATGGATGGTTAGTGTGGCGATGTTAGAGAGCGATAGTTTTATAGGAAGTAGTTCTCCAGAGTGGAATGTTTGGTTAGGCATTTCTCTATTAGACAGGTGATTCTTGGCAATTATGGCCACACCTCCGCCTTTGGTGAGAGGTCTGTCTTTCCTGAGGATGGTTTAGCTGTCCGGGATGGCAAGGGGAAGGGATGGGCCCACTGCTGCATGCAGCCAAGTTTCCGTGATGGCTAATAGGTCTCATTTATTAGAAATTATGAGATCAGATATATCAAGGTCATGGACTAGGAGAGATTGGGCATTGATAAGTGCTTCTTTGAAATTTGTTGTTGGCATATCTGTGTTGCAGCTGCTGTTTGAGGGACTAAGCTTACCTAGTGTGTGAGGGTCGCTGTTTATGTCAGTGTAGCACTGTCGATAGTCACAACGCTAGTTGCACGGGTGACAGGCTCTGTTGCCAGTGGGTCGTAGGCAGTATCTTGGGCATCCAGCTTAATAGAGCGTGAGGCAGCAGAGGTTGTGAGGGGTGCAGGATCCATAGCATCAGGAGTAGTGGAGGCAGCAGACTCCGGAATGCATGTGTAATTATTTAAGGTGGGAGCAGCAGGTTTTCGAGCTATAAGTGGCATTAGTCAAAGTGTTGACAATTCTAGCAGAGAAGGAGTACAAGGTAGATAAGGTGAAATTACAGTATTTCCAGAAGGAGGTGCTGTACATTGGACAGCTAATATTGCAGGAAGAGTGGAGAGTGACACCAGAAAGGGCAGAGGAAATCCGTAGGATGCCGACACCTATGACAGTCAGACAGATGAAACAGCTTTTAGGTCTCTGCAATTACTGCAAAGCTTGGGTATTTGACTACAGCACATGCATGAAACCTTTGTTAAGTGCACTCAAAGAAGCACACAGATGGGAGAGCACACTATAATGGACAGAAGAGATGACAGATGCATTTGAGGAGCTAAAGAAAGCAATATGCACAGCTCTCATGTTAGGGAATACCAGATTACCAGGACACGTTTTATTTGTTCTCACACTCCAATGGAGTAGTGATGACTGCGGTGCTCACGCAGGAGACTACTTTAGGACACATGCCATTGGCATACCATAGTGGGAAATTAGATCCATTAGCTGCATTTGCAGTACAGAAGTTTAGAGAGTATCACGATGGGGTGTAGAACCACATTTTTTGTAGATCATGCTCTCTTTGCAATATTCGGATCCCTAAGAGTACTCTGACCACACAAAGTGCTTCAGGGTACGAGGTAATACTATTGAATCCAGTCATAAAGATAGTAAGATGCAGGACCATGACCCCGGCGACATTTGTAGCTGAACCAACAGAGGAGGGAGACTACATGCACAAATGTATCACATTCATGGATTAGTATGACGACCTTCAGAGAGTGGGAGTATAGCAACTTGAGGGGGGAGAAGTGCTTTACATTGATGGTTCTTCAGCGATAGACCAGATCATTGGGGAGCGACACACTGGGATCGCGATAGTGAAAATAAAGGCAGTCTGGACAGCTGAAGTAGTAGCAAGCACATGTTTGCCATCACATTTTTCAGTGCAAGCAGCAGTGTTAGAGGCTCTCATATTGGCATTAGAGTAGAGCAAGGATCAGCAAGTGACAGTCTATTCGGACTCCGCCTATGTGACGTCTACAGTACACTCTGGGTTGTCACAATTACAGAGGAGGGATTTCCGCCATGCTGATGGCACGCCAGTGCAGCACACGCCCCTATTGGGGCAGACTCGTAGAGGTGCTTCAATTCTCAGTAGGCATAGCGGTCGTGAAGTGACAGGCCCACACGTGGAGGCAGGATCCCGTCTCCAGGGGGCAACGAAGCAGCAGATGCAGGAGCAAAGCGGGCAACATATTTTGTTGATATTCTAGATTTTGATACTCCATCCCACACACATATTCGAATTACAGGAAGGGTACAGCGCGTTACCTCTGACACTAATAATGGAGTTACAGGGAAGTGCACCCAGGGAAGAAAAAGAATTAAGGGTAAGAAGGGAATGCTCTATATCTCCGTCAGATGCCCTACGGCAGCAGGAAAGTACAGGCAAGCTGGTAATTCCACTATCATTACTACAGACTGCACTCACACAACTACACCATCCTACCCACATGGGGAAGGATGTACTTGCTGCTCACATTGGGGAAGAGCGGTTTTGTCCGATTTTAGCAAAGCATTTGACCGCCTTTGTAGAAAATTGTATAACCTGTAAAGGTTTTACTGCGGGGCATACCTTGAGGGTAGTGAGAGGAGCCATACCTCATCCACTAGGTCCTTTTCAACATCACCATGTAGATTACATAGTATTGCTCCGCGTGTGTCAGGGCTACCGCTATATAATAGTGGTTGTGTACCCATTTTCCCGATCGATCGAGGCCGGTCGCTGTTCACACGCAAGGTTCCTGGTTAGATAGGTTTTTCCACACTGGGAGGGGTGAGGTCTTGGGGTCTGACAATGGTCCTAGCTTTGCTAATGAAGTATTCCAGCGCATAACAACTTTACTGCGGATACAGCACATGTTTATTTGGGCTTATTACCCACAAGCGAATGGGGTGTGCGAACACCTAAACGGCCTATTGAAAGGAAATATTGCCAAAATAAAAGCAACTCTAAATAAGATTTGGCTACATTGGGCTTCATTACGAGCTTGGCGGTGGCCGTGCCTGTTATACAGGCACGGCCACCGCCAAACTCGCTACCGCCACCACCACCACCACCTGCAAATGGCCAATTAGCATCCCATTACGAGTTGAATGGGCCGGTAATTGCCCATTCACGGGTGGCGGTATTGCCGGGCTCTCCATCCCCATTCTGCCCTTAAGGGCAGAATGGGAGTGGGGAGTATGGTTGCACCGGCACCGTTGATAACGGTGCCGGCGCAATTACGAGTTATGCTTGTGGGTGCCGCACAGCCCCCGACCCAGTATGAAAGGTGCTGGTGCCTTACCGGCACCATTCACACCATACACGCCGACATTATAATGAGGCCCATTGTCTGCCCTTAGCCCTGTTAAAATTGCGCTGCCACCCTGGGTCCAACCACCATTTAACGCCACATGATCTGGTAACCGGACGGCGCATGTGACTACCCCTGGCTCCTCCCACTAGGGCATTGGCAGATGCCAATTCGGTTTCTGATGTGTTCGGTAAAGAGATGTGTGAGTACATGGCTTCTTTGATGGCTAGTGTCTTTTATTTCTAGCCAATTGCAAGCACAGTGGGAGAGGTCAAGGAAGAGTGAGGAGGACAACATCCCAGAGGCCAACGGAAATCACTTAGCACGGCCACTTCTTTACCATGGGGACTCTGTGCTGCTTCAAATTTTTACTAGGACCTTGTATAAACCCATTTTCAGTGGCCCCTATAATGTTGAGGAAGCAACCGATCGAGCAGTGAAAATATGAGGAAAGAGAGCCTGGACTTACATTGGAGACGTGAATCCCTGTCGGGTAGAGACCTCAGCAAGTCACGAGGAAGAAGAGGGTGATTTGAGGAAAGCAGTAGAACAAAACACCAAAACAAGACAAAGACAGGCAGAAGACTTGCCGCCAAGACTCACACGCTCTAGAGCAGGAGGATTAGGTAAAGGACTTCCCATACACCCAGATTAGGCACACTGTCTTGTTCTTAGAAATAGCTGTTCATCATGAAAGAAGCGACTGCTATTTCTGTGTACCATGATTTCCCAGAAGCCAGTAACCTTGCAGGATTACTTGGTACAATTCGTTACACAATCTGATTCAGAAAGAAGGGCGCCTTTGGGTCTATACTATGTGCCTGCTCAATGTTTCTCGATCTAACCACAATGCTTAGCTATGCTGCTCCAATGTAACCTAGTGAACATGCATAACTCACTCATTTTGACAGCTACTGTACTACTATGTGCCTGCTCAATGTATTCCTGTACCAAGCGAGCATTCTGTAACAGCGCCACGATGCCCCCAGGCCGATGTGCGCTAAATACATTTAAATAAAATAAATAAATAAATATACTTCCATGCATTTTTGCTTTATTTGGCTCAAACGTATCCACGACTTAATCGCGGAAGCCCATCTGTCATGGAGGTTCTCAGTGAGACCAGAATCTATATTGTGTGGGAACGGCTTTTCTTCATCGCACTTGCACGATACTAAACCCATAGAGCTTGATTTAACATACATTAACAACATAACCACATATTTTTGAGGAATTTTAGGTCGTTTTTTCAACACATTCGGAGCAACACAAGATACCGAAGAGGAGTACGTTATGAGTACCATTATTAAAAATGCCATTGTGATATTTTGTGCCTTCTGTTGCCTCTACTTCTTTACCCTCCTCATCGTACGAAGATAATTTTTTATAGATGCACAACTGTGGCCCCTACTAACGTAACCCCAATCCAGGCATGCCACCATATCAGGTCGGGCAATAAGCAGTGCCAAATCAGTAAAGAGAAGTAGACGCAGTGCAGACTTTGATTTAATTCCGGTTGATTCATATCTAACTGATTATGCCTGGGTATCTAATAACATGTCGTATAAGCACATCACCAAAGTAGGTAAACAAACCACTGGAGAGAGCTGTTATTTCTGCTCTCTCATACCCTATTCCATGAGTGCCTCCAGAACGTTTGTGGCAACTGAAATCCCAGAAGCAAGTGCACAATGCCTCATGCATTTATCGTGGTGCACCACAAGGGGAAGATTTCAAGGGAAAAGAGCTACCTTAAGATGGATGTCCAAAAAGATGTTTCCATATAAAGATAACTATGTAAAGACTCAAGAAATTATGGATGATTACTGGAAGAAAGATCAGGCCATAGAATACATAACCGAAGGTCCACGAAAGGGAAAAAAAAGGGTGGTGACACAAAAAGAGTTACCATGTCCCAAAAGAGGACCAGTGGAGATAGGAGGAGAACCAGGATGCTGGGAAAGACCACAAACGCTGGTGTATGGACAAGTATACACAGCTGACGGTTGGAAAGAAGGAGTGGTGGGGGGCAAGGCACATGTGCGCCTAACAGTTCCAGTTCGAGTAGTGCAAGAGGAAAATGACAAATGCCTGAAAGAATGGGCAGAGACAAAGCTGGGCCAATGTCCATATTACCAATCAAAGGAGCAGTATTAGGCTTCCAGAACAATGGTGCGGTAAAGGTTGGAGAAAACAAGGAATGTAAGCAGGCCGTAAAGGTTCCAGGTATGAAGATTGGAACAGCAGTATTGAAGGACCAGTATTAGGACTGTGGATCAACAGCATATGTGAAACTACCACCCAACTGGGGGGCATGCTCACTGGTCTGCTTGGATACACCAGCATTGGTAGCACCCCAGAAGGATATCAAGGTAGATGGATTCCCCAAGATGGACTCTCGCAAGAGAAAGAAGAGGTCTGTAGAGCTAACAAGAGAAACTATGCATTATAAAAAATGGACTAGCCCCTGGATGCAATACCACCAGAGCATAGACTGTTGAGCAGAACAGAAATATTATTTGCATCCATCATTCCAGCAGTGCAGGCTAGCACAAATGCAAAATGGCTCCAGATTACAAGGTGCGAGCTGATGCAGACAAGAAATTTGACCGTCAAGGGGCTCAACGCAATCAATCGATAGCTCGAGCAGTGAGGTTAAAGGCAATTGAATAGATCTGTTTTAGATCTATTAACAGCAATGGAAGGAGGAGTTTGCGCCAAGATCAGGTCTTCTTGTTGTACATTGATTCCTGAAAATTACAAAGACAATGAGGCGGTTATCAGTTTATCAGAGATGCATGCCAAAATGAAGGCAGAAATGAGCGCTGGAGGAAAACATGAAGGTTGGTTGGCATATATTATCTCATGGGAACCAACATGGATGGCCAACGGGCTGAAGGTATTAGCAGCAGCACTAGTATTAGTATTACTGACTTTCAGTGTTATCAGAATATGCATCACACAATGCCAAAAGATGACTGAAAAGAGTATACGGATGAAAGTGTTTGTAGACTTGGAAGCAGACGATGACAAGATAATAAATGCTAGAGATACACTGAGAGCCCAGATAACAGACTGTCCTCTGTTTCTGGCTGGAGAATTGTTCGAGTATTCCTACAACACCAAAGACTATTGGGAAAATGGGTTTGGTGCAACCCTCGAGGAGACTGCAGTTACGTGACATGAAGTTTGGATGATCATGCGAGATTCTATGGACACCTAGGGGGAGTAACAAAGATCTTGTTCCCGAAGCTGAAACTGAATAAAGCTGGAGGTGTGGTCGACATGTCAACCACAGGGGGGATTGATGAGAGGGTCCCAGGAATGGCCCCTATGACCGCTGTTGGTGAATGTCAACCAGCAGAATGAAGAATGAAAGGTGTAACTCGCTGTTTGGCCAGTCACTGACTGCACCAATTCATCACAGATATGACAAGAGATATTCTCTCAGACAGCCATTTAAACTGTATCCAGTTGATGTTTCGAGGAGACAGAGGTCTCATCAATGAACCAGATAGACTGACAATAAAGCCAGCCATCAATGACATCATTAGAGACATCATGACATAGTCGCATTAGCCATGAAGCAAATATGCATCCATTCATGAAGCTACACAGACATGCACAAGCTTATAGTTTGTAGACATGAAACACATGCTTATAACTCCTGTAAGTAGAGGATGGATACATTTACATAATGCTAAGAACCTTTCCTTTCTTTCACCAAAGCAAAACCACATGATGCAGAATATACGTGGACCAAGCTTGCATATGCTTTATTGCAACTAACCATAAGAAGCCATGAAGACAAATAGGGAACCTACATGGTGTCTGAAGTTAATCGGGTTGGAGGCGCAGCGCTGGTGTTCGCAGAGCTGGTGTTAACAGCCAAAGACAATGGCGGGTGGAAAAGTCCTGGTTCCTGAGGCAGCAAGCCATCTGCAAGACTTTAGAATGCAATCCTTATAATTGCAGACAGAAGGGCTTCACTCTCCGGTCCCCTCACATGTGACCCAGCAGAACAGGACAATGCTAATTTACTTGCGGTGGGAAGAAAAGCTGTTCCCAGCGAAACAGAGTGGAATGATACAAGTGTTTCCCACCAAAACTGCAACCTGCAGGCACACTCTCAGGCTTAGGTGATCAGATACTGGTAACAATATGGAACACACAGCCCTCAATGATCCTTCCCATCACCTTGAAAAGGTAAACTGAGCTTTGTGACCAGGCAGGGTCCCAGGCCTCGGAGGACCCGCACTAGACAATCGAGAAGCTCCATTTATGAGGTGGTATAAAATGTTGCAGGGGCCAATGGTCTTCCTGCGACCCTGCAGCAGTGTAGTTTGTAACATTAAGGGATAGTCTCCGGCAGAGCCGCCTAATATGGCGGACCAATAAACAGAATAATGTATAGTTTTTGTATACCTAGTTAGTTCAAACTGACCAATGAGGACACCCCGTATGTTTTTGGGGTCGAGACAAATTATTTTGATAATAAAGACAGTATACTTTGCCCCATGTTTGAGTCTTCCGGTTCTTGTGGTGGGGAGTCTTGGATGGACCCAAGTTTCTCTGCTAGGTATGTGGACAAATGATGTGAGGTCCCATCTGTAAACCCTTAACAAACTTGTTGAAGATACGGGTGGCAGGCTACAAGGGGATCGGTTAATTCCAACACATGCATAAGGAACTTCATTCTTCAATTGGCACATGAAGGGCACCTTGGTAGGAACCTAAGAAAGCAATGCATCTGGGAGAGATATTGGTGGCTGGGAATGTTAAATGATGCAGAAGAGCTGCTGAGAGACTGCAGAGCATGTGCTAATAGTGATAAAACACAAAATAAAACGTACTACTTCATTGCAACCTATACCAGAAACTATATGGAATAGATTAGCCATGGATGTTGGGGTCCCGTTTGAAACATCCAAACCTTACATAGTTTCCATCATTGTTTTGATAACTAAATTTTTAAATGAGTAGAATGGGGTATTGTATAAGACACAGTAACGATGAGGAAAGCAATCAAGTTTCTGGACACAAAATTTAACAGGGAAGGTAACCCGGAAATAAATAATTACAGACAATGGAGTCCAATTTATATCTGAAGAAATGCAAGCATTTGTGAAAGATCATTGTATCAGACATGCACGTACCTCATATCATCCAGCATCAAATGGATTAGTGGAACACATGAACTGGTTCATTAAAGGCACCATTCAATTAGCAATAGCCAACTCATTCCCATGGAGTCATGGAGGGACACACTTAAGGAAATGCTAAATGAGCACAAAGTTACTCCTCATTCTACTACAGATATGGAACCGCTACTTATGATGAGGGGGAGAGTAAGCCTGTAATCGTTTAAATCCACAATGGACAGAGACAAGATAAATAATATCGCCATGAATGAGGTGCTTAGAAGAGTGTGAAGGAAAGACAAAAGAAATATAAAGAATATTAAGATTACAGAAATGCAACAACCAACATGACAGTTGACCTGGGAAATTGGATCTGAGTGAGGAATCCATGCAGAACTGTAAGGGGTTTATTGAAGTATAATGACACATGAAGTGATAAGCTTATGAGAGAAAAGTGTGATTCTAGAGAATAGTCAAACGTGGTCTATGGACAACATAGTGAAAATGAAGACTGGTCAAGAGCCGAGAGATGAGGAAACAAACAGAGAATTGAATAGAACAGAAGAAAAATTATGGAGCAGCGACAAAACTATGCATATGAGCTGGCATTAAAGAAGAAATAGAAGAATAATACCCAACATTAAAATTTATTTTACATACTATTAATGTACACCCTTTTGCTTTGTTTGACTACTTAATTCATGTCATGCCCCCAGCACACCCATAGTGACCTGAACCATATTCTCAGAAGCAGAATAGAAGGGGTGCAGGAAGGTTACAAGCATGCTGTGGGGTCCTGGAGGGAGAACATGGAAAAGCCTAATGCATACATGGAGGACTGTGCTCTGGGAAATACAAGCCCAAGGAAGCCACACTCTCATGTGCGAATTTTCCATCTTGCCGCCATGTTTACCCGCCTATATAAACCACACTGGGCAACCTGCCCATGTTGCAGTAATTTCTCAGACTTACAGCAATAAGTGGTGAAGAACCTCGGGAGTATAGCTCAGGGGCAACTCGCTCCTCTTGGAAGCAAGACGATGTGCAGCAACACAGGTTCGATCCCTGGGTCCACGCTTAGAAACCTCTAGGTATTGAGCACGTAATAAATAACCCATTACAAGCTTCATTGGATGCCATCTCGACTTGTTACAGTGAATGGCAGATAGATCGCAACACCAGCAAGGCAACAGCCACGCTGTTCACCAGAAAGAATATCAATAGGCACCCGCACATCAGCCTCAACAGGGAGACCATGAAGTGAGAGAGTTGGAGCCGCTACCTTGGTGGACAGCAAACTCAACTGGGCAAGCCATATCGAGAATACTCAGCGGAAGGCATCAGGAAAGATGGTGGCGCTGTACCCACTCCTGAAGACTAAGTCCATGCCCCTCCAGACAAAGATAAACGTCTACAAGGTGATCATCAGACCTACTCAGACGTATGCCTCCCCAGCATGAATGACCTGCCATGAGTGGTACTGGAAGAGTCTTCAGATAGTCCAGAACAAGGCTCTGCAAATAGCATCTGGAGCTTCAATCTTCACAAGGATAGCTGACCTTCACAGAGAACTGCACATCAAGATGTTGGATGAACACCTAGCGAAGCTAAGCAAGAACTTCTGCCAAAGACTGGATCAGAACCTGAGCCCTCTGATCAGAAGACTCACTGCCACCACTGCAAACCCTTTTGACCGCTACCAGTGGCCCATCACAGCGAAGACCCTTTGAAACCAGCCTTACTGTGACAAGTCCACAAAGACCATGAAGAAATCCAACCCATGAATATGCAGTCAATCTGAGAAGATGGAGTAATGAGGCTCAAGTCACCGCATCCAATAATCACTGCTGATGGATAGAATATGTCAGCAAGAAGAAGAAATAACACTGCCCATGCTTTGCATTCTAAACATGATACCAACTGCCAGCTCCTTACATTCGCAGATCCTGTCTCCGATGCGCCACTCCTGATGCCTCTGTCTCATCGGCTTTTGTACTCTTCTGAGCTCAGATCCTTACTGCCTCCAAAGAAGACCTTGCACATGTAAATTAAGAACAGAACTCTGTCAAAATAAGTAAGGAACAGTGCCTCGGAGTCTGCGGCTAGTAGTGCTCATACTTACCACATGTTATTTTACCACTCCTCTCCATCCACCGTGATTCACACGCCACCCTGCACACATTACGATCTGTAAAGAGAAGGATTACATTAGTACAACAATGCACATCCCCACTAACCAGAGAGCAGTGCTTAAAGTACTCACGACATCTAACAAGGTTTACAAGAACACAAAACTACAATGACCTTATAAATGCTTCCAGTGCCTTAACTATAGGGCAGGGGGATTTTGAAAGAATCTGAACCTGAGCAGCCATTATAGCCTGGAGTAGCCGGACTCCTCCCGCCAAGATAGTGACATCAACTACTTGGGAATGCTACAAACTTCAACCATCCTACACCTGAAAAACCCTCCACACCAGGGGTAAGACCAAGGTAAGTGGGTGGTGGACATGGTGGGGCCATGGGTCATGGTTGTTCCATAAGCCTAACCAAGAGTGCCTTCTTATTGCAGATACACCACAGCAATCACACATTCAACACGAGAGCACCTGTGCGAGGAGCCCTGAAGGTGGAAGACACTAGTGTCCAGTTTGTTGTTCCCCAATCCTTTTACTGGTTTCTAACCCTGCACCCCTTGTATCAATGTTGGAGAGGAGCTAGCGCCTTGGCTAGCGCCTTCCTGCACCCCTCCCCAAGTGCTTTACAACTAGGCAAGACTTCTCAAAGCATTATAGTACTGTGCAAAAATAATCACACAGAGGGGTGGCCAGGCACTAAATGAAAATAGTTCGTATTTAAATATAAGGTGCAAATAACTATTAGTTGAATACATTTGTAAATATTTTACATTGTTTTTCGTTTTCTCAGAGCACGGTAAAGAGCAGAATCCTCTGGGCCAAAAGCAATGCAGCCTGTGTTAAAAATAGACTACAGGCACTGCCGTATTTTTCGCTAAGGCTGGCAGAGCACACGAGGTAACTCCGCAGCTGTTCCCTGTCCATCAAAACACCCAGGCAGGCAGGGTCTCATATACACAATGTAACAGTATGGGAAACCAGGGTATTAAGCAGAATTACTGGACCAGATAAAATCTAAGAATATTGAGTGAAGTGTTGAGAGTATGGCGGGAAGGTGTGTTTATATATAAATGTTTATAATATAGAAAATGATGCTAAACAGGAGCTACAATGTATTCCTGCATAGGCACAGTTTTCTAAGTTGTTTGTTCTAAATGGTAACCCGGCCATGCAAGAAGGAAGACTGCAGCGTCCCTTGTAAGGCAAGAAGAACAGTTTTGGATGAGCTATGCCAGTATCCATTGACCAAAAGGTAGCTGCATCTCTGGAGGTTGTGGACTTAGTCATGTGCATGCCGGATGGTGCCGATGTCTGCTTGTGCTCCTTGATCTCTTGGCGGCCCTCAATATGATTGACTAAAGGGAATTGGCTTTCACACTGTCTTTGTATATGGGGGTGAGGCACAACGTCTTGCAGTGTTTTTCATCTTTCTTGTCTAAGGGCACATGGAATGTACTGATGGGTTCCTTGATACCCGCTCCCCTACCTGTAATGTGTGACATGCCCTAGTATCAAATCCTGTCCCCAAAATTTGCTCAATCCATGTGGAGCTGTTGTGATTTGTGGTTGCAGATTTTATAGTGTCCGTTCACCAGTATGCGGATGACTTCGTTGATGTCAACTGCCTCTGAGACTGTCTCTCTTTGCTATTGAGAGTTGGATGTAATTGTTTTCTTTAAAATATAATCCTTCTTAAACTGAGTTTATCCTCCTATCTACTGTTTAGCAGTGGACACACATCCTTCTTTTGTTGGTATTTCCACACGTGGGTTTAATCTGTGAAATCTCTGTGTTTATGAAGGATTCCTGTCTTAATTTTCATTGTCATGCAACCACAGTCACCAAATTCTGTTTCTTATAATTTCATAATTTGAACATGTGCCTTTCATGAAGTTTATACAACACTAAAAGCCTGGGTTCTGTGCAGGCTTGATGGTGGAAATGCTATTCTGCCTGGCCTTAGTGTCTCCTCAATCACTCCTTTAAATGCTATTCATCATTCCGTGGCTCGACATAATATAGACTCTTGAAAAATTGTACCCTTCACTTCCCTTTTAAATTAACTACACTGACTCCCTCTTCACTTTACAGTTCAGCTTAAACTTTGCATAACCTTGGAAGCAATGGTTTTGACGTGATGTGTCTATTCGTTAGGAAAACTTAGGATCTTGGATGGCTTGGCTCTCGTACTGGCTGTAGTCGATTACTCTCGGACTGGACATTTCAAGGTTTCATCATTCCATATTCTACAAACATTTTTACAGATCCATGCTCAATACTAATGTGCCTGTTCCTTTATTTGCTTTCCTTGTTTTATTAAAAACTTTGAAACACATTTCTTCATATTACCTCATCCCAATGCTAATTCCCCAACCAACCGTTTCGTTTTATAAAGTAGGATTGTTACTTGTTTTTCCTGCACCCGTTTCTTTAATCTTTATTTTTAATTGTAGTTTAATTTTGTTCATAGTTTCTGTTGTTCCTTTCTTAATGTTTTTCCCCTAGAGCACCTTGTTAACTTGTTTAGGCTGAAGTGTGGTTTATTATATTTTTAAATAATAATAATAATAATAATACATCATCTGCATTATACAGCCGTTTTTCCCACTGGTGACCGGGGCTTTGAGTACCTTTTACTGTTAAAAGAGGCCAGCAGGCTGATCCTGGTTCCGTAGTCCCGATAAGTGCACATTAAACAGAAGTGAGACTAGAAATGAGGAACAAAAAGGGCACAAGTTAGGAAAGTCTAGGACTATTTTAGCACATAAGACATGACTAAATCATTCCAGTTGAACTTTTTTATTAACAGGAATTAGCCGTTTAATTGGAGGGGAATATTGAAAGATAAAGGGAGAAAGGCAAGTGCCTTAAACGCATTGCCAGAGTGAGACATATACAATAAGAACGATGGAGACTTCACCATGACTTCATTTAATAACTCAGACGTGCTCCTGTAATTTTGAATCACTCTTTCAGCATTAGAGAAATTCAGCAGTTAACTGGCCCAGTTCCCCACTGAGGGAGAGGGCAAGGACTATCCAATGTGTTTGCAGCTCCACGACCACGGTGCTTCCAAAGAATCACATTATATTGAACTAGTTTAAGGTGTCAACACCTTTGTCAAAAGTCAATACATTCAGCAGGATCTCTGACTCTGGAGTGATATTGATTCCGGTTGCAGTTTCCCTCCATAGCCCCCAAAGTGCAGCGTGATCACTGTTGTTATCTGTCCCCCAGGATGCCACAAGACCTTTGTATGTCTACGGATGATGGACGAGTGGGCAGATGATCACATTTTGCTGGGTCTTATAATTTTGTTTTTGCCACTGGTTCTACAGCATGTGAGAGATTAGGAATGTCAACTATGCTTTGCCAAGGGTAGCAGCTGCTACCTTTGTGTTTCATCTTGGTGCCCCTTTCTTGTTCCTTTCTACCTCTGATGCAATGGGACGGGGGCATCCACTTCAGCTTTGATCTTCCTGCACCATTGTTCCCATCCTAAGACACATATATATTGGCTTCGCGCATAATGTAGTAATGCCACACTAAGAAAACATGTCCATGCTGGCTGCACCAATACATTTCGGTATTTCCACAAGAAGGGGACATGTTTAATTAGTAATGCCACATTTTCCCATCCCCCAACCCTTTGGCAATCAACAGAGACCTCTCTCCCTCTCCCACATACACCCATTACACATACACACTTCGCTCACGCCAGCACACACATACATACTTCTGCACTCTCTCACACACACACATTCACACGTGGACACATTCACACACGTGCATTGATAGAGAACCACTTTCAAGCAAGCACACATACATACTTACATACAAACTTCTCCACAAGTGTTTATACACTTATCTGCTCGTGCCACCTCCGTGCCCTGGCGCCACACACTGATAGGGAAGCCCAGAGGCGTTGCTAGGGGGGGGCTAAGGGGGCTATAGCCCCTCGTCTTTTGGTTGTAGCCCCGGATAGAATCTCAGGATCTACAACCAAAAGGCTCTTTAGCCCCCAGTCCTGACAGTTCCGACATTAGCGTAGCCCCGGGTCTTTTCCAGACCTAGCAACACCCCTGAAAGCCCGTCAGTGCCTTTGCATAACTGCATTTTCGGTCAGTCAGCATCTCCTGTCCAGGGACTGTGTCGGGGCCTTTCAACTCTGTGTGTTCAAAGGGGCCTCGAGCCTCAGGGGACCACAAGCAACTGCACACATTTGCTAGCTAGCAGTCTTCTAAAACGGAGATATATTCCTTTCTATATTACTTTCGTCGTGGGGCTTTAAATGTGCACTTTGCAGCACTCGCTTTACAAACTGCGTTTGCTGGAGCCCTTCCAGCCCTCACTTCCCTCATGGAAAAAAATAAGCCTTATCATCTTGTTGCCTTTTGACACTGGTTCCTCAACATCAGCCACTTGCTGACAAAGGAGTTATAGCCTTTCAGTGGGCATGTAGTGTTTCAACACCCTGCTTGCTGGCCGTCTCGTGATAATCGGCGACTATTAAGCCCCAGCTGCATTTCTTTGTCTTCATTAAATAGTATGCATCCCACGGCAGGGATGCCGTTTCTCCAAAATGCCAGGGGTAGCGGAAGTGATATAACATGACCCTTGTCCTCTGATGACATCACAGGAAGTGATGTCATTTGCCCCAATTCCAAGTGACATCACAGGACGTGATGTCACATTGCCTTTCACCCCGTGGTAAAACAGGACGTGGCATCACATAGCATTATTACAGTACACGAAGAAAAATATGGTTACGATATCACTGTAATATGATATGCATTTCATACAAGCATTAATATCAGCGTGCATAGTGCCAACATTCGTAAGGCAATAAAGCACTGTCAACTGGCCAGTGACAAACTGTTGCTTCTGGAACAGAAAACAGTGTATGAACAAGTGAGAAACACTGAGCTCAATATATGCCCAGAACAAAAAAGTTTTTAAAAGCTTTTTACAGCCTGTAAACCCAGCTTCTGCCCACAGAGAAAGGGAGGCCGGCATTTGCCTGCGATTATAGGTGGTGACTAATGGGCACAGCCAACAAGTGAATATTTTTCAATTATCGAATCGTCAGTCAATAGTCAGGTTATCCTGTGAAAAATAGGGTTTCTTGGTGCTGCTCTTTTCCTCCAAGGACTACCCGTTACACATGCATTGTGGGCTGAAATTGTGGCTTTTGAATGGCCATTACACCTTATTAGTACATGCCTGCCCCTAATGGATATGTTGTTTTTCCACAGATAATGCCTTGGAAGCTTTATGTCTCTATAAAAGCTTGTTAAGCCTGAGCCCAATACATTGAATATTAGTACTGGGTTGTACTGTGACCATTGGACATAGTGGGAGTGTGTCTTTTTTGTGTGCATTTTGGTCAGGTTATTTTCTGCGGTTTGCAGAAAGGATATGTACAAAGCATCACAATGCTGGACTTGCAAGAAGCTCATTCTTAAACTATGAGGTGCAATAACAGCAAATGCAATATCGGTACTTCGTGATTGGATCTCTGAGGCCCCAAACTTTGTTTTGAAAACTGAGCAGAGAGTTGGAAAGATTGACTGACTGTACAATTATTTCCCACACAACCCGAATGGAGGGCTCATTCCTTAGGCTAATTGAGATGTCTGTGCAAGTCTGTTGCTGTTCTCCAAGGTGCAACTGGTGATTGACCTCAATATGAAGATATTCAGGGGAGTGGCTCAATAAGAAAGAAGAAAGATGTCACGATACAGACAGCAGGGTTACATTTGCATGGAATACCTAAAGCACCAAACTGCTTAAGCATAGAACAAAGTCTTCCAAACTAACCCTTTAATGCCGTCTTTGTTCAAATTGACCTCAGTATTTTTTCTTGGAAGCATATGTATATCTCCATTAGCATCTATGGGTTGTGCATACAAACTGGACACACTTGGCAGATGTTGGTGGTATGGTGTTTAGTCTATTGCTGCTCAATATTTATTGGTCTCAGTTATTATTTCTATGACTGTAGCTAGAGCAGGATGTTGACGGCCGCCACATCCTCCATTTCTTTTGATTGCTGAGGGGTCTGAACTTCTTGCAGCTGATTTATGTTTGGATGGATGGATATGATGATCTATGTAGCAGTCTGATGTCTTGCTTTGTAGGAATACTTGAGACAGCGTCCTCTGTTGGATTGATGTTTTGTGGTGCATGGCCATTCGGTCCTACCAGCTGGTCAATGCAAGATCTTGCTTTACTCCTGCCGAGAATCATACTTATGTTCCTGTTTGGCCCAAAGAAAGTTTTGTTCCTAGCCACCAGAATATCTCCAAAGGTATAGTTTTGGCTTAAAACGGTTTGTGCCACAGTCCGAATGTGTTTGGGTCTGAAATTCCTTTGGCTTTCCTGTTCAGTCTAATTTTAAAGGTTCAACCACCCAAGAGCATGGATGGGGGTTCCTGGCCGGTTGCATGTTCTGCATTTCTGTAGGATATTAGAAACCTTATTTGGATTAGATCAGGGGCAATCATTTATCTAGAATGGAAGACAATGCAGAGGAACACAGGTTTGAATCCCAGTCCCGCGCTTAGAGACTGGTCCCGGGTATTAAGCAAGTTATTTATTTTAATTAATGTGTAAGTGTATTCTTTGCATTTCACTACAAGTCAAGTAACCTGTACTAATTATTGCAGTCCACTGGGGCAGGGTAGTCTGTATGAATTGTTAAAGGCCAAAACAGTTCTTGATTTTTCTGCCTATTAAAATGGGGCTCTTTCCATGTGCCACCTGATGGGCCAAGTCTACTGGTGAACGTGATTTCTCATGCATGGCCCATGCATATATAGCCTGACTGTCAAGTCTTGATTGTCGTGAAGATTAAAGAGACCTCCGTCCACAAGTACCACACAGAGAGAAAGTGACACCACTCTCTGTGCATTCCTTGAGGCCACAGGTGGGAGATGCTCAAAGCCCGGAACCACCGAACGCTGGAACCCCAAGGCTGCTGGAAAACAAAATGCCAGTTAGCACCAAACGATCACAGTATGAATTACAGTGTAAATAAAGGACTATGACAGGCTTACCTAGCGGGGCAGTGATGTTGCTTCTAACCCCACAGGGCTTAGGGAGTGGTTCCGTGGGGGACACGTGAGCAGGACCCCAGGTGGAAGTAGGGTGAGTCGAGATGACTCGCAGCGGTGTGTAAGGAACACCAACTGGCCCACCTGTAGCTGAAGCTTGGAAGAACAAGAGGATCCGTGATAACAATCCTTGAGTTGCCAGATATCCAAAAAACTAGTGCAGAACACCAAAACAAAAGGGTAATCCAAACAAGTCCAAGTTGCAATTCCGAGGTCGTAAAATCTGAGCACAAAAGTCATAACAGAAGGGCAAATCCGAATTGAGTCCGCAAAAGAGTTCCGAGGTTGTGAGATCCGTGATCCACGCACTAACAATAATCGCCGTACAGAGCTCCTAGGAAACAGCTGTGAAGCAAGGAGCAGCAGGCGAATCACTGTTTAAATACCGAGCACTTCTGTGTCAAGTGATGCACGATTGTAGCATGTGACTGAGGGCCAACTGTCACGTGACGCGGACACGATCATCCAGGGATGCCTTCCCTCATGCGTCATGGCAACCGCCAGTGAAGGAAAGGAGACAAGCGGGGCCGAAGGCGACTGCCGCACCTCAAATAGGTGACATGGCCCTGAGGGAAAAGGGGAACCAGCCACTCACGTGACCCCCGCCCTATGTGAGTAGCAGAGGGGGGAGATATGAGGCCTGGGGCCGCTATGGGGCACCTAGATGTTGTTGGGACATGTGTAGGAGTGTGAGTGTGATGTGTGACAGACTGGAGTGTGACACTGACCAGCAGGAACACCAATCCAAAAGATCCTGCATTGGCATCCTAGACCCGTTTACTGCATTGATCCTTCACATTCTTTCCTTCTATTATAGATTAGCTTTTTCCAATATCAACTGAAATTGCAAAAAAGAAATACTATGACCATCTATCATGATGGCTCGGTGCATCTTCTCCCTTCTCGCCCATTTCCCCAGTCCCACCACATAAACTGTCCCCAAGTCACAGCCGCTAATTGGTCACATGAACATGTGATTTCCCCCAACAGTGCCCTGCAGGATGGGGACTTGTAGGCCCATATTGAGAATGAGGGGGAAAAGAAAACCTTCTTCCCAGAGTGTTCTCTCCTCAAAAGCCATGACCGGCTGATGGGAAACCTGAAAGTGGCAGCGGTGCCGTAGCGTTACTGGGAAGGCCTGGCACAATATTCCAGATGTCTAATGTGGTGCATCACGTAATGTGGATAAAGTAGGCAATTGATCATTTGACGTTCTGACTCTAGAAGAGAGATGTAGCTTGCAGCACAAATGGACTGATTATTAATTGAGGTGTTTTGCACTGCACCAACATTCAGCACAGACGGCTGCATAGTGCTGTGGAAGGAGGTGGTGAGCGCAGGGCCTAGGCTGCAGGAGGGGTGCAAGCCTTCAACATGTGATCAAGTGCTTTAAGGACTTTTGCTGGAGGAGCAGTAGTGCAAAAGAACAAAGAAGGCTGCAATCCTGGGATCAGGGAGGCAAGGATCCTAGACTGCATTATGGCTGGTATTGGACTCAGGCGGGCTGATTCCAGCGGGAGTGCAAGAAGTGGCATGGGGGGTGGAAAAAGGCCCGAAGGGCCCGAGAGCCGCCCGCAGCCAGTTTTTAAATTGATGTTTTCTTTTAAAAATGTGGGTTATTTTGGCCAGGGGTAGAAAGGGAGCCATCGGGGGTTGCAGCTGAGTTTGCAGGGATCCTATCTGCAACCCCCAGCAACGTCCCTACCCCACCGGTGCCTCTGACTATTTTCTGCTCTGAGCAAGGGGGGGGGCTCCATACCATCATGTTGAAATGGGCCCCCACACATCTTCACCCGAGCCCGCTCCTGTCTGTCAGCTTCTACTTCGCTTTTTGCGCAGAGACAACAGGCACTCGTTCCAAACTTCATAAGGCCCTCCGATCCCCCAATATTACTTTGTAAGCACTATTCGAAAGATGTATGTTTAGAATTTTAATCTAAACTTACAGCTTTCCACCTGAAACAAGGCTTAGTAAATTGGCCATGTGTAAACCCTGCACTATTTGTGCTCTTGAATATGAATTTCAGGAATGCTCAAATCTGGAAGGGCAGCACTCGGGATGTTACATCCGTTTTCAGATCTGGAAATCTAGTGGGTATAGGCCCCAGGATTGTAAACCTGACACCATTTAAATGTGCTTTTTGTAACCAAATGCTAATGCAAGCAATCGAGTGCTTGGGTGCAAACACATATACAGTTTGGGGAAAAAAACACTATTTTATCCTATGTTTACCGTCCAATCCGAAAATACTGCGCTATTCGTACACGTGTGTGCATGCTTCACGGCAATCTGTAAACAGTAGAAGAGTGAACGCTTGAAGTTCATGCGTGTCTGTGGCACGCAGCACATGCCACTCACAAATACAGTGTTTAAAGATGATGTGAATGGCTATAGCTTCTCCACCCCACCTCCCCCCGCGCTGAACCTGGCTTTTGGAGGTCTCAGAGGTCTCGAAGTTATCAATCACAGAGAACAGGACGTCTCGCATCAATTTTTAGCTCCGACTGCTGTCAGTTCATGTGTTGCCTTTTCAATCATAATGGCGCATTATCTGCCCATTGAACTGCAATTGCATTTGCAAAGCACCCTGCTCTGTGTGACCACTTCAGGGCCAAGCAGGAATCCAAGGCTCTGAGCTGGGGAGTGGCATAGGACAGACAAAGCACACGCCCCCTCTCCCCCCCTGACTGTTCCCTCCGCCCTCCCCGTGAAAGATAGACAAATAGGAAAAGCTGGGCTCAGGATTTAAGATGCGAGTCAGTCTTGAGTCAGCATCTTGGCCCAAACGATCATGTCCTCTCCCGCCCCCCTCTAGTGTATGTGTGTGTGTGTGAACACATTAAATTGAGTAACTCAGCCTTGTGGGTAGGACAGCAGAGGAGGTCAAAAACATTTTAGCCATCAAGCAGTTCAACAGTTCCCTCTCTTCATACCTCCAAAGGGCACTCAAATCACTTTAAAAATAGAAACCCGCTTTTTTACCAAGATCATTCAATCTGCAGCAGCCACCAAATGGGAAGACCCCCCAACCCACTAACCGGAACCCCTCCAATTAAATCACCTTGTGGAAGGGGGAAAAAAGAAAACGTCATTCACCGTATTGACCACTGCACTCCTAGTGCATAGTCCCCTTTATTCCGTTGTTCATGAGTGTCTGTCCCATGGTGATGAGAGCGGCACATTTGCATGGTAAAACATTTTTCTAAATTCAAAATTGGGGGGCAGTGCCTATGTACACGCCCTTCCACATGCCGACTTCGCCCACCAGCAACACCCGTCAGTCCCCATTTCCGAGAATTAGATGGCTTCACACACCCAAGCACACATGGAATAATATTATTGGTGGATGGAAGGAGAAGAGTATGGAGGAAAGGGATCTAGGACTACAGTAGTCACTACAGTAACACTTTCTTACTCCCCCATCCTGTTCCTCTTCCTCCATACCTTATGGGGAGTATCAAGCACCAAACTTTCCAGGAGGCCGGACCCATCTAAAGCAAACAGGTCATGAAGGACTGCTTGGGGGAACCTAGCATCAGCACTGCTACTGGTGCCAGTGTAATAACGCTTGCAGAAGGTGGAAGGAGAAGGCTGCTTTAGCAAAAACATCTCACAGGGCCTGTGTCTGATAAGCTACTGCTGTGCCTTTGACCCTGACTGCATGTGCATGTAGGCCCTTTGGAAATGGCTTTCTCTGAAGGGAATAGGCTTCCGATATGCATGCTACTCTGATATGCATGCTACTATGCTGCATGCTATGGACACTTGGGAGGCCTTAGTTCCAGGTTAGGCTCCACCAGACACAACAATGAGGTTGTCAACATTCCCAGTAGGCTTCCTTTGATCTAGATACAACTTAAACTCACTGCGAACCTGCAGGCAGTGCTAACCATGCCCTGCTTTAGACTGAGGATAGGGAAACAACACTGCTAGCAATATCTCCTGGTTGAAGTGGAATGAAAATACAACTTTCGGAATACATTTAGGTTGACTTTGCATCACTACCTTGACCTTATGTAAAGGAGCATATGGTTTGAAGGCTGTGAGCTCTTGAATTTCACTGATGTTTTTGGCCTATGTGTTTTTCAAGTGACACGTTTTTTTTGCATTTTTTTATTTGTTTGATTGTATTTAAACAATTTTACAAAAGTAGAAGTAAAAGAAAATCGATTAAATTCGAATCAAACAAATCGATTTAGTTTAATTGAAGCTTCAGTTCGTCAGCTGGCTAGTTCCTTGATATGTGATCCTCGACTTAATTTTCCGATTTTCAGTCTTTCCTGAAACAGACTGGTTTAGTTTCCTTCTGGTTCCGTGGTGCTCTTCTGCACATCCAGCCCAATTGCTTTAAAAAAGTCTACTACAGAAATGACCCAGTTAGACTTTTCACCACTTGTTAGTCGCAGCCACCACTCCTGCTCGTCGTATACGTGTAAGTCTTTGAACAGGTGGCCTAACCATCTCGATCGTTCCCTTACGAGGCCTGGGCAGGATAGCAACAGATGTTTCCTCATATCAACCTGTTTATCCTGAGTGCTGAAGCGACAATTGTTTGAAACCGCCTGCTTTCTGATCATTAAGATCTCGTTTGTGCTGAATAGGTTCAATCTAAATCTCATGAAACTTGCTCTTAGATCTTTACTCAGAGATTTTAGAAGGTAAGGTAGGGTCTCATTTATTCTTTTATGATCATGTGGGAAATCCTTTGTCAGAGAACTTTTTCTGGCCGCCGACTGTGTTTCAATTCAGTCCATTTCTAGAATTTTCTTGTTTACTTTTACTGGGTTGAAAATTAGTTTCTCCCCCGAACTTCCAATTTTTTCCAGTATGTTCCTGTGTTTTAATCTCCAGGCTCTTAGAATTTGACTTTCGCCATTCATCATTGCAGTTTTAAGTATCTCCAGCATTCGGTTTGAGTTGTATTAACTTCCGATATAGCATCAAACTGTTTCTTTCAACTATTACTTTAAGAGATGGCAAACTCAATTCTCTACAAATCAGTATCATTGAAGTTGATTGGGGGAGGTTCAAGACCTCACGCCAAAAAATGCCCTCAAGCCTAGTCCAAATGGAGTGTGGAAGGGATGGCATGGCTTCAGCTCCATAGACAATGCTTGGAATCACTTTAGTTCTGAAAAATTTCAGAATTGGTAAAAGTGAAAATCTTCCGAACTTTCTGTTCATGATTTTCGTCTGAACAATTAGCGATCTCATCTTGGTTTGTAAGTGGTCTTGCATCGGTATCTCTGAGTGACTGTTACTACTCAGTATGATCCCTAGGTATTTAAAGCTAGGGACATTGTCCAGTCGTTTACCATCCTAGAACAGTTTAAGAGTTTTTTTCCCTGACGTCTTTTTGCCGAACGACATTGCCTTGGTCTTGTTTTCGTTGAGTTCCAGATTATTCTCACTCAAATAGGTCTTCAAGTTGTCCCTCTGTCTTTGCAAGCCGATGGGTGTATAATCTAGCAATATGATGTCGTCAGCATATAAGATTCTCAGGATTTTCATTTTTCCCAGAGAAGGAGGAAAAGATCTAATTAGTTCTTGAGACTCGCCGTAATCAGCAATGTATGAGCTGTATAGAGCTGGCGCCAATGGGCATCCTTGCTTGACTCCTCGAGCTGTTATAATCTTTTCTGACAGGAGGCCAGCTTTGTTTAGTCTGACTTTCATGGAAGTTTGTGAGTAGAGGGCCTGGATGGGTTGAATAATGGACATTGGACAACTCCTTTGTATCAACTTCTTCCACAGGGTGTCCCTATTTACCCTGTCAAATTCTTGAACTAGATCCACGAAAGTTAAGCATAACTGGACATTTTCTTCCAAAGCCTTTTCTTTTAGAACACTTATTAGCAAGATGTTTACTGAGGCTCCTAGTCCCCGAATAAAAAAAACCTGTAGTGGATCATAGGTTTGTGAGGCGAGAGTCCATTCTTGGAAAGTCTCCAATGCCAAAGAGCCAAAAATCTTGCCGATTGTATCCGAGAGTGCTATAGGACGGTCCGTCTTATCAACCTTTTTAACCATGTTGATGGAATATTGCTACAGTTGACACAATTCCGGAAAATCTCACTTATTAAAGTGGCCCAGGCTTTTGGATGTTGTTTTTGATGGTAGTTTGTTATCCCATACGGTCCCGGTGCTCGTGAGTTGTTTAGCTTTTTTATCTTATCTTCTATAGTCTCCTTATCCCAGTCGATCTTCCATTTGACTTTTGGGATTGTCATTCCCTCTGGACCTCTATTTTCTGGTGCCTTATATAATTATCTAAAATGAGTATTCCACGCTTTCTCCGGCACGTTATTATCAAGGGTGGTTTGTTCCTTGTTCCTTGGCTCGATCAGTGTCCAAAAAGCCCTAGAGTTTTTATTACTCAGAATCCGTAGCATTTCTTCAGCATCGGCTTGGTATAGATTGGCTCTTTGTTGCCGTATCCACATTTTATATTCTTTTTCGCGATTGATTGCTTTTAGGATTTCACAGCGGTTTTTGCAGTAGTTTTGTGGACCTTGTATACTTTTTGAAAAGGGTGGTAATCGAAAAGATCTATGCTGCTTTTTCCCCATCTTTCTTTAGCTTGTTGGTAGTTGGTAGGCAGAGAGATTATTTGACTCTCCTTCAGCCTCAGCCATGAATTCCCACTGCAGGGTTCCAAATTATTGGACATGAAGTCTCCATGTCCTTCCCGTACAATTTCAGGTAGTAATGAGTGGATTATGGTCACTCTGAACTACTCTCATTACTTTGAAGTTGACTACTAAGTCCAGGAGGTTCTTTGAGACGCACGTGTGATCCAGCGTGAGACCCCGTCCAGTTCCTTCCCATGTCGGAACCGGTGATCTTTGTTTATTTTTTGTTTTATGTAAATTGTGCAAGTCGTAAGCATCCATTAAGCGATTCCATTTCTTGCCCCTTTCGTGTGAGGGGATTATTTCACAGAGTTGAGCCTTTTTGTCATCCTTCTTGAAGCATACTGAATTAAGGTCTCCCACGATTATTGTGTAATCAATTTTGTTCTGACTTGAGTGTCGTGTAGACCGTTGAGACCTCTGTCCCCAAGTGACGCACAGGGGAACCAAAAGAACCCCGCTGTGCAACCTTTAGAGCCACAGGTGGGAGATGTTACTTCCCGGATCCACGGAACCTCTGGAACACCGATGCTGCTGCAGAAAGAACGGGATTAAGTACCAGGCAAATACAATAGAATACAAGAATCAGAGGATCTGAATAATCTTACCTATCCTGTGGTTGGAAAACTCGGGAGACCTAGTGAGGGAGGTTCGAGACTCAGATGAGAGGCAGTCCCCAGAACTACAGGGACCAGAGTCACACGTGGACACAGGACAGACCACCTGAGAATAGAGCTGGAGGCATAGCGTGAGTTCCCAAACGGCAATGGTGTAGAAGTCCAACAAAGTACCAAGGGATGATCCGAAGGCAGGTGAGGGACGGGTCGAGGTTCAGCAATGAATAAACATTTCCAAGCAAAGGTACAAAAGGATAATCCGAGGGAGTCCAGGTGAGTGATCCAAAGTCAAGGTAAACCAACAGAGCAAGTCCAAACGTAGCGCCAAACAGAGTCGAAAGACAGCTGAGAAGCGGTGAGTGCTCCGTGCATCAAGCGTTAAGTACTGTGCGCTTCCGAGTCATGTGACGCCTTCCATCGTCACGTGGGAAACGCCGCTGTGAATCACGTGAGCGGATGATTGTTCGATGCGGAAGCGTTCCGCCGCCCCTTCTGCTGTATGCTCTCCATGGCAACTGCCACTGCAGGAAGGGCTGCAACCGGGCACGTACAGTGTAACCGGTACGGAGCTTTCGGTCCTTTGGGGCAACCACATCACGTGAGTCTCGAAACCTGGTGGGAGTAGTGTGGGAACCCAGGGAAGGTGTTGTGGAGGTACTAGCAGTGTTCTGATGTGCAGGGGAGCGTCTAACATAGCCCCCCCCCAACGGCCCACAACCCCGTGGGCAGGACGGGTGATCCCGATGGAACTGAGCCACCAACCGAGGAGCGTTAACGTCCAGGGTGGAAACCCAAGAGCGCTCCTCCAGGCCATAACCCGTCCAGTCCACCATATACTGAAGCCCACCCCTAAACCAACGGGAACCCAGAATAGCTGACACTTCAAAGACATCAGGGGAGGCCAGGGGCACCGGGGCCACCGGGGCACGAAGACGGGAGGAATCAGGGCAAGGCTTGAGAAGGGAGACATGAAAAACAGGATGGATTCGCCAAGAGCTCGGGAGAACCAGACGAAAAGTAACTGGATTCACAACCTGGGAGATCACATACGGCCCAACAAAGCGAGGCAGAAGTTTCCGACAACCAACCAGGCGAAGGTGACGGGAAGACAACCACACCCGGGAACCCACTGCAAGGGGAGGAGCAGCCAAGCGCTTGCCATCAGCACGGGACTTCATGGAGGCCTTTGCTTCAGTAAGGTGGATTAGAGTACGAGCATGAACAGCAGACAGATCTCTAAGACAAGCCGTGGCCACAGGATTAAAGGAGACAGAAGCGTCAGAGACGGGCAGGACCTTGGGGTGTTGGCCATAGAGGGTGTAGAAAGGAGAGAGACCCGTAGCAGAGTGAGCCGCGTTATTGTAGGCGAACTCGGCAAGCCGTAAAACACTTAACCAGGAGGACTGCTGCTGCAAGATAAGACACCGAAGATACTGTTCCATAGATTGGTTTGTCCTTTCGGTCTGTCCATCAGTCTCGGGGTGATAGGCCGAGGAGTACCTGGTATCGATGCCAAGCAGCTTAGTCAAAGCTCTCCAAAAACGAGACGTGAATTGCGACCCCCGGTCGGAGATAAGGACAGAAGGGAGCCCAAACAACGTGAAAGCAGACTCAAAAAATAAGTCAGCCAGGACCGGGGCCGAAGGGATCCCCTTACAGGGGACAAAACGAGCCATTTTAGTAAATGTATCCACCACCACCCAGATGGTATCAAAACCCCGCACCTTGGGGAGATCGGTCACGAAATCCATAGTCAGTGTGTGCCAAGGTCTAGGGGGTACCGGTAGCAGAAGCAACAGGCCGACTGGGCGGCCTCTTCGATGTTTGGCTTGAGCGCAAACAGAGCAGGAGTTGACATAATATTCCACGTCGCGCTTCATAGAGGGCCACCAGCACCAGCACTTTAGGATGTCCATGGTACGCTCCTGGCCGGGATGGGCATTAAAGGGGGCATCATGAGACCATTCAAGGGCCAGGTTACGGGTGTCAGGCGTGGGAAGAAACAAACAATCATGCACGAAAGGCAAGCCGTCACAATACACCAGATCCCAATCTCTCAGTTGGTCAGAGTGACTGTTCGTCCATGCTCGCACAGAATCCAACAATGAGAGAGAGGGAGTACAGAGACAAATCACGTGGCTCTTACCCAGAACAGTATCAGGGAAGGTTGGCAATGAGACCCCACCCGGAGAGCGTGACAAAGCGTCCGTTTTGCCATGAGTGACCCCAGGACGATGAGTGATGTGAAAGTCAAAGGCAGAAAAGAAGAGATGCCACCGGACCTGTCTGCTGTTGATGCATTTTAGGGAGGCCAAGTCCTGCAGGTTCTGATGGTCGGAGTAGACAGTGATTGGATGCTTAGCCCCCAGGAGATGATGGCGCCAGACACGAAAGGCATCCATGACAGCCAGAAGTTCCTTCTCCGTTACAGTATAATGGGCCTCAGTACTGGAAAACTTGCAAGAGTGATATGCCACTGGGTGCAACTTGCCCGTGGTCGGACATGTCTGAGACAACACCGCACCGAGGGCGAAAGAAGAGACGTCAGCCTCGACTATGAATGGAAGTTCGGGATTGGGGTGCTGAAGGATGGGTACGGTGGTGAAAGCGGTCTTCAGAGCCTCAAAGGATTCCTGATGTTCCTTCCGCCACTGATAGGGTACTTGAGGGCTAGTCAGAGCCGTGAGTGGGGCCACAATTGTAGAAAAGGACGAAATAAAGCGTCTGTAGAAGTTGGCGAAACCCAAAAAGGCCTGCAAGGCCTTGAGTGTCTGAGGAATCGGCCAATCTAGGACTGCCCTCACCTTAGATTCATTCATGGATAGAGCCCCAGGGGTGATGGGGAAGCCCTGAAACTCGACAGACGTTTTGTGGAACTGACACTTCTCGGGTTTGGCAAACAGCGAATGTGTCCTTAGATGGGATAAGACCTCCCGGACATGCTGCACGTGGTCATCAAGATCCCGCGAAAAGATCAGGATGTCTTCTAGATAAACAACCATGTACACGTCCAGAATGTCCCGGAATATGTCATTCATAAAACGCTGGAATGTGCCAGGGCTGTTGACTAGGCCAAAGGGCATGACTAAGTATTCATACAACCCGTAACGGGTGCAAAAGGCAGTTTTCCACTCATCGCCCTCGCGGACGCGCACTAGATTGTACGTGCCCCGAAGGTCGAGCTTGGTAAAAACGGAGGCATGGGATAATCGGTCCAGGAGGGGGGTGATCAAAGGGATTGCATACCTGTCCTTTTTCGTGATGGTGTTAAGGCGTCGGTAATCCACACAAGGACGTAGATACCCCTCTTTCTTGGGAACAAAAAAATAGGGCTTGCAGCTGGTGAAGTAGAGGGGCGGATGTGGCCTAGTCGTAGGGCGTTCTGGACATACTGCTTCAGAGCCTGTTCTTCCGAGGGGGACAGAGAATAGATCCTGCCCGAAGGAACGGTAGAACCCGGGATTAGTTCAATCAGGCAGTCATATGGTCTGTGTGGAGGAAACACCTTGGAAGAACCGCGATCGAACACTGACTCGAATTCTTTGTACTCAGGGGGAATTCCGCTAACTACCCCTCCAACAGTATGGGAATTCACAACCACTGATCCACCGTCATTCAATGTGAGCTGAGCGAGAGCTCGCAAGGTCCGTGACGGAGTATCTGTTTCCTGATGGGTTGGGAGACAAAAGTTCTGGCAGATTTCTGACTCAAAGAGGACCGTGCCTGTTTGCCAATTAATGAGAGGATTGTGCTCACGCAACCAGGGTATTCCTAATATGATACCGAACTGGGGTGTGGTGATCAGATCAAAACTTAGCGTCTCTGTGTGAATGTCTTGTATAGTCAATAAGAGGGGGGCAGTAAGGTGTCTAACGGGACCAGAGACTAGGGCAGTGCCGTCTACGGCCTGAACCGGTTCGGGTCGGGTTTTCACCACTAAAGGCAGATTGAGAGAATGGGATAAAGCAAAGTCTACGTAGTTCCCCGTGGCACCAGAGTCAATGATGATCGTGACTGCGTGGGAGATACCTGCAGAGGGACAAAGAGTGGCCTGTACAAAGATGGGCTGGACACGAGCGAAAGCAGGAGAGGCACCCGGAGATGAGGACTGGAAGCTCGACCTGGTCTCCGGGTCTAGGGTTGAGCTGTCCGAAAAACCTGGGACTTCTTGGGACATTGAGGGCATTCCTTAACATAATGTCCCGTGGTGCCACAATAAAAGCATGCATTATCCACCCTCCTACGTTCTCTCTCGGATGTCGTGATGGGACTACGTAAACCTCCCACTTGCATGGGTTCCTCAGTGCTGGAGGTGGGAGTACTGACCGCTGTAGGATGGGAAAAGCCCAACTCAGCCCTGCTCTGAGCGACGTGCATCTACCTGCAGGGCAAGATCCACTAGTTCTTGATACTGAGTGGGCACGGAAGGGACCACTGCTAAGGCATCTTTCATTGGATTACTCAACCCCCTATAGAATACGACCGCCCGCTTGCTTTCTGGCCATGATGTCTCGGCGACCAATTGGTTGAAGCGGGTGATGTAATCTATCAAGGCCCCTCTACCCTCGGTTAGTTCTAACAAGTCCAGATCCCTGGATTGTGCCTTGTGTCGGGTGTCGAAGACTCGGGACATCTCGGTAACTAGCAAATCAAAATCATAGAGAACTGGGCTATTGTTCTCCAGTAAAGGATTAGCCCAAGCGGCAGCCGTTCCGGCCAGGTGGGAAAGGGTAAAGGCCGCTTTAGCAGTGGAATTAGGGAAGGCCAGAGGTCTGCACAGGAAGTGTAACTTGCACTGATTGATGAAGGTCCTGAACTTCTTGGGGTCGCCTTGATAACGTTCAGGAGCAGCCAGGGGAGAAGGGGCTGGAAGGACCACCGGTGTTGGAGCTGGGGTACTTGCCAATGGAGGAGGTGTGGCTGGAGTGGCCGCATCCTCGAATTCAGAGTCTGCAGGGAGGGAATGCTGGACACTCTGTATGGAATCTAGCCTTTGGTGAATCACGGTGTTTGCGGCGGCCATATCTACCCTTAATACTGTAATTGCCTGCACTAAAGCAACTATGGGTTCTTCCGTGGACCCCTGCATTGTTCAACACGACTATACGGCTTCTCAGTCTGTTCTGACTTGAGTGTCGTGTAGACCGTTGAGACCTCCGTCCCCAAGTGACGCACAGGGGAACCAAAAGAACCCCGCTGTGCGACCTTTGGAGCCACAGGTGGGAGATGTTACTTCCCGGATCCACGGAACCTCTGGAACACCGATGCTGCTGCAGAAAGAACGGGGTTAAGTACCAGGCAAATACAATAGAATACAAGAATCAGAGGATCTGAATAATCTTACCTATCCAGTGGTTGGAAAACCCAGGAGACCTAGTGAGGGAGGTTCGAGACTCAGATGAGAGGCAGTCTCCAGAACAACAGGGACCAGAGTCATACGTGGACACAGGACAGCCCACCTGAGAATAGAGCTGGAGGCGTAGCGTGAGTTCCCAAAGGGCAATGGCGTAGAAGTCCAACAAAGTACCAAGGGATGATCCGAAGGCAGGTGAGGGACGGGTCGAGGTTCAGCAATGAATAAACAGTTCCAAGCAAAGGTACAAAAGGATAATCCGAGGGAGTCCAGGTGAGTGACCCAAAGTCAAGGTAAACCAACAGAGCAAGTCCAAACGTAGCGCCAAACAGAGTCGAAAGACAGCTGAGAAGCGGTGAGTGCTCCGTGCATCAAGCGTTAAGTACTGTGCGCTTACGAGTCATGTGACGCCTTCCATCGTCACATGGGAAACGCCGCTGTGAATCACGTGAGCGGATGATTGTTCGATGCCGAAGCGTTCCGCCGCCCCTTCTGCTCTATGCTCTCCATGGCAACTGCCAATGCAGGAAGGGCTGCAACCGGGCACGTACAGTGTAACCGGTACGGAGCTTTCGGTCCTTTGGGGCAACCACATCACGTGAGTCTCGAAACCTGGAGGGAGTAGTGTGGCAACCCAGGGAAGGTGTTGTGGAGGTACCAGCAGTGTTCTGATGTGCAGAGGAGCGTCTAACAAATTTTGAATGCTGTGTTTGCTTCTTCAAGGGTGTGTTCTATCGCTTGTAGGTATTTTACGTCTTCAGTTCTGGCTGGGTTCCAGTAAGTGTTAATTACTAGAAGCGTTTCCATTAGAGTCTGGCTTCCATGACCTTTTGATCTATTCCATGAAACCAGAACAGCTTGTATGAGTTCTGAAGCTCTGAGAGTGTGTTCCAGTGTTAGACCACTGCCTGCTTTGATTGCTGTAAGGAGGCCCGAAATCGGTCTACCAGAAGGTCTCTTTAAAGCTGGAGATAGTGACACTTCGAATCCATCTAAACTGGGTTTTGCAGTTAACCAGGTCTCCTGGAGACACACTATATCGTAGTTACCTAAGTTCACATCCAAGGTTGTCGTCAAGTGTCAAAAACCCAGAGTGTTCCAGGAGCACAACAATTATTCCTGGTTTCTTCCGGGCTATGTGGTTTCACTCATTCACACTCCCGTGAATTCTTTGCCTTTGCAAATAATGGCTAGAAGAATGAATAGTTTTTTTGGACTCTTGAGCTCCAAATGTTTTGTTTTGAGTATGATTGTTGATCTTTGTCTCTTCCGCCTCTACTAAGTTGCATTTTTGATCTGTCTCACAGAGGGCCGGGGGCTTTAACTGGTGGCGGGGGGAGGGAGGGTACATCCACAGAAGGCCCTCAAAATGGCACCAAATGACTGGATTAGATGTTGAGAAATATATTTCTGCAGAATTCCTGTAAGTGCCTTTTGCCGCTAGGTATGTTGTACAAGAGTTGATTTGTATAACAGGGCTGCCAAGTCAGACATGAAAGAAACACCTGATCAAGGGAGCATTTTGAGGGATTAATATTTCTGTCAATGGCAAAGCCATAGCCGTTTGGTCCTATACTGGGAGTGCCTGGAAGGCTTTCTGGCCGCCTGAATGACTTGACAATTTTCCTGTGAGACACTCAAATGACCCAGTGGCAATTCTTCAGGAAGCCGCTCACTAAGCTCAGTGATCCAGGGGTTGGGTAACACACTTTACCTCTCTGTTGTGCTATTATTTCCAGAGGGCAGAATCCTTGGCCCTTCCGAAGCGATCACCATCAGGTCAAAGAACCAGGTTTTAGCCTGTCAGTGAGGGGGTCACCAGTAGCATTGAAGAGTGTTTTGTAGAGTTCCATTTGCTAATAACTCTCTGAATGACGGGGATAGGATGAAAAGGATACAGACTCCAAACAGACCACTAAATCTGAAAGGTGACTCCCTGAGATTGACGACTTAACCCTGAGGCAAAACACCTGCATTTGGCATTGCTATCCGAGACGAACAGGTCTAGCCGAGGCACATCCCGTTTCTGGAAAATTGCTGTCCCACAGCACCATACCTATTTGTAGTTGAACTGGAAAAGCCTGCTCAGACTGTTTGCCTCAACCGTCTCTACTCCGGGAAGGTGAATGGCTCATAGAGTAATGCTGCGCTTCAGGGCATACTCCCAAATTTGTATAGCCAAATTTGCATAGAGCTGAGGACCTGGTGCTGGTCTGCTTGTTGATATAAGACATGCAGGTCCTTAAGTCCGTCGGAATGAGAACAGTCTTGCTCTTCACTGAAGGGAGAACTGTGACCAGGGCTCACTGAAATATTCCTAAAATGTTAATGTACCCCTGCTGATTTTAGGGAGTCTAGGGATGAACAGCTAGATGGTCCATGGTTGCACATCATCGTGTGAGAGAATGGGTCATTCTGAGGAAGGCTTCATAGGGGGTATCTGTGAGAGAGCAACCTGTCAACATGTTCTCTTCTCTGAAACACCAGAGCATGTCCTTTTGTAATGCCTCTGGAACCAGGAGTAGATGTGACTGGGCATCTGAAGCCTGAGTCCAACGCTCGACCAGATGTCTCTGTATCATCCTCATCTGAAGACATGCCTAGGGGATGGCTTGCATGCAGGAGACCATGAGACACAGCAGGCATTGAAACCACCACACTGAGATCTCTGCCCGCTTTAGAACATGGCCAGATGTCTCCTTTATATCCTGCACACGTTCCAAAGTTTGAAAGACCTTTGCCAATATGATGTCCAGATGAAGCCCCATGATGTCAATGGACTAAGGTGATTGAAACCGACACTTCTTTTGATTGACTACGAGGCCCAGACTACGAGGCCCAGACTACGGGGCCCAGATTGAACAGGAGATCCAGAAGAACAGGATTGCCCTTGCCTGTTCGACCTAGGTAGTGCATAGAGCCAGTAATCTAGGTATTGGTATATGTGAATTGACCTCAGGCGAAAATGAGCACTCACTGCTGACATGAGCGTTGTGAAGACTCTGGGGGCTACATTCAGGCCAAAGGGCAACATTATGCACTGGAAGCGCACATGTTTCAACGTCATGTGCAGACATTGGGCCTCATTACACGGATGGCGGTGAACCATGGCGCTATTAGCGCCATGGTTCATGCCGGTAAAATACTGGCACCGCCTTGGTGGAAAGGGGAATTACCGCCCTATTCCAAGGTTGGTGGGGCGGTAATTCCCCTTCCACCATTGCCCTTCCCCATTCCCATTTTTGCCCTATAGGATAGGGCTCTATGGGAATGGGGAAGGCGCTAATTACGGTACCGCAAATTGCGGTACCGTAATTAGCTCCCTGGTCCCTTTGCGGGTTGGTTTTTAACGCCTGCAAAAAGCAGGCGTTAAATTCCCCAACCCGCAAAGGGACCTCGTAGTAAGGCGGTAAGGATTTACCGGTACCGGTAAAATACCGGTACCGGTAAACCCTTACCGCCATCCGTGTAATGAGGCCCATTGTCTGTGAGGAGGCCAAATGGAGACATGAAGATAGGCTTCCTTTAGGTCCACTGTGCATAACCAGTCTTCTTGGGTCAGAGTAGCATGGATGTGAGCAGGAGTCGTCATCATGACTTTTTCTAGGGGTAAAAAGACATTAAGGGGGCGACCGGTGTAGCACTGACCTCAGGCCAGCCTGGTTCTTCTTGGGAAAAGGGAACAGTTTAGAAAAAGAATCTTGGCCTCACTGGAAGGAGGGGATGCATTCCAAGGATCTCATCTCTAGGAGTTTTCACACTTCCTGGAGAAATTCTGTTGACCCAGTCCGCTGCAAAGAGGGAGACGGAGGGGCAAGATTGGATCGGCTAGCCTATATCCCCTGGTTCATGGATACAATCCATGGATACCTTGAGATGATGTTACACTCTACAATGGAATCGAAGACTCTGCCTCCAACCGGAGATGGGTGGACCCAAACAGATAAGATTAGCTTGTTCCTGGGGCTGCTGGGAGACCTATCTAGTTGCCTCTGCCTTCTTGCCAGAAAGACGCTTAAACCAACAGTTTCAATATCTGAAAAGCTGCCTAGATGATGAACTAGATTTAAAAGAGTTCTACGGTTGTTTCGTTGACATGTTGGTGGAGCATTGTTCTTAGTAAGCTCCTCACTGGTAGAACTACGTAAGAGCTCCAATCCCTTAAATGTCAAGTCCAGGATTTTTTCTTGAACATCCTGCACAAAGTTGGAGGAGGGAAGCCATGCCTGCGTCTGCATTTCTGCTCTAATGCTCATCGCTCTAGCGGCAATAGCGATATGATGGGCAGATGCTTAAAAAGATCTTGGGCTATGGTCCTGGATCTGCTCATGCATCCCAAAAAGCCACATATTTGCCAGCTGGCAAATCATTTCGAATTCTAATAACTTCTTCCAGAGTTTCTGGTTGATTGATGCTAGCAAAACGTCAGAATTAGCCTGTCTCAGATGAAGTGCAGAGCTGGCATATATCTTCCTGAGGAGTCTAACAGCCTTTTTTCTTTACCAGGATGGATAGAAAAAGACATGGAGGAGGTAGAATAGGTTGTACTCAAGCACCCCTTAAGGTGCCGCTATGACAGAAGAAGAAGGTGAATGAAGCACCAAAAAATGTATCAAATCTGAAAACAGCAGTCTGTAACTCAGATCTAGTTTAATATTGACAGGCGTAGCTGAGTGCAATTTTCTCTAAACTTTTGCCACCTAGGCCAGTACATCCTTTTGGATCAGAATACCTGAATAATTGGACATCTTTATGCTCAATACGCCAGACAACAGTCTGGGAAATCAACAGGCGGTGGGGGTTTCCGGCTGGAGCTAAGAAGCGCAGAAGCATTGTCACATCACCCAACCTTTCATGAAAGGACTTTGAGGAGGGCAGAACCTCCACCTCTGTATCTTCCTGTGACATTTCACCCTTACCTGTGTCTGTTACTGATCCGGCCCTGTCTTGCGAGGTTACGTTGTTGGAACAGGAGGTACCACTAACTGGTCGACAGGGAGAACTGGAGCTGGTACTTGTGGTGGTGGGGGTACCATTGGTAGCATGATGCTGGAGGCTTTGGTGTCATAGGAGCCGTAGGCATTGGTGGTGTTGGAGCCACGAATGGAGCTGGTTGTGAAAATTCAACTCTAGGTGAAAAGGACTTACTGGACACTATAGGTGAAAGCTATATCGGGGCATGGCCAGATATTGTGGTCTCCTCAATAATAAAATCCTGAGGCGAGTCGGCCAAGTCCTGAGGGGAGGACACCACTACCTCGGAGTCTGTGGAGGTTCAAAATTACACTTGAAACCCCCTAGTGGAGTGCTGCTATCTTGTGAGACAACTCTTGTGGTGCAGTAAAGGACTTTGTGGTTTGCTTAGGCTTCACTTTGCCCCAGCTGAGATCTGGATGTTCAGTCGAACCTTCAGATCAAAGTTCGGTTATAGTGGTGTGGGCATCGGAGCAAGCTCCAAAAGGAGGCCATCGGTCCTCGAGGCGAGCTACCTCAGTATGAGTCTAAGATGGAGGTTCTGACAAACCCTCAGCCGAATGGCTGGTAAGTGGTCTGAGGATCCCTCTGTGCCGACACCGGTACAATATCCCTTGGTATCCTCTGTGCAAGCAACAGTGAGAGCCTTAGAGGCCTCGTTGTTGGCCCTGGTAAAACTTGAAGGACCTAATTGCTCCCTCCAGGATGGGTTCACCCCTGAGAAGGAGCCACTGTGCTGTGGTGCCCTAGTAAAGGATGTTTACTTACCCTATTACTGCATGGTGAAACAAACTACCTACAGAGTTGTGGAGGTTGCACACCGAAAATATTTTGCCAAGAAACAAAACTATTCTACAGTGCTTTCTGGAAAAGGGAATTGCAGGGCACGCTCATGTCCCAGTGGTGATCAGGGCCCATGCACTCCAAACACAAGGAGCGCTGGTTCCATGCTGAAAAGTGATGCAAGCATGAGCAACAACACAACAACCCTACTTTGGACATAAACAGGGGAAGATTGGCAGGAGTCCCAGAGCAGCGGAAAAAAAGCTAAAGGAGGAAAAGGAGCACTGTGCTGTGCAACCAGCCCCACCTGAATGGAAAGAGAGACTGGTGGGTGTTACCGGTGGCAGAGTCAGTGTGCACAAGGGCCATGCACCACGCATGTGCAGGATCCACCATCAATTTTGAATTCAGATCATTTTTTACTGTGCAAATTTGCCTGTCCTTTACCTGTGGATGGACATCAATAAAGTATGGAGGAGACAGGGCAACATTTGGGATAATGGAGCCTCCCTCTTCCCTGGAAACATCAGCACCTATAGGGATCTGGCCACCATATCTTGCAAGAGTCAATAGAGGGAGGGATGCCCAAGGAGGACACTGAGTGGGGCTTGACCACACATGAACCACCCTCTCTGCAGTCAGTGCAGGACGTCCCCTGAAGGCCAACCACATCTACAAGAAACATTGGCTCAGACTGTTCTTGGGAAGTGGGAGCTCTGTCATGGGCCCCTCATGGACATGTGCAGATAAAGTGCGACAGGGGTGGCCAGTAGTCAAAGGGAGCAGTGTGGTGGCAGACGTAATGGGTGTGCCAGTCTTTAGGGGCTGCCTGAGAAGGAGGAAGGGCCCAGTATGGAATTATTTCTGTAGCGTTGGCTGACTGACCAGATGGCACCCAAAGAACGTTCACATTTCTTCTCAATAGAGCCGGCACATCGTGTTCCGACAGGTCGGCCCATACCTGGAGCACCTCCACACACTGTGAAAGCACATCTGTTAAACCACAGGGACTGGGACACTCTCCTACACATGGTGAGGGCACACAGCCAGATTACGTGTAACGGGAATCGGATTGGTTTCTTCCCGGACTATACAAAGGAGGTACAACGGGCCAGACAGTCCTTTGACTCTGTTAAATGAAAGCTGATGTCTCTAAGTATAAAATACGCTCTTTTCTTCCCAGCGGTGCTCAAGGTCTACAACAAGGGCATGGTTCAACTGTTCCACATCCCTAAAGACGCCTGGGATTGGATGGAGACACACGTCCTGTCTGGGCTGGTCTCTGGATCGGCCAAGGACCGGGCTGCTGTGAACCGCAAACGAGAATTGTCCCCGGCCCTGTTCGAGAAGCAGCAGACCAATCTGGCCGGATCTGCTGCTTGTTGGCAAGAACATGAGGACGCAGGCTGATTGGGGTGGGGGTATAGGGGGTGCCTCTACCCAGTTGGGCTGAGGAGGACATCTTAGGGTTCCTATGAATAATATTGGTGTTATGTTTTGCAACTGAAGCTCCTGTAGGCAGTGGTCCCTGGTGGGGGCTGAATGAGGGCTCGGCTGATGCTCGTAGATAACCCTAATTCTGTTTGAGTGGGTTCAATTATGTTTGTGTTCTCTGGTGTTCGGGCGACATGTTCTTCTAGTTGGAAGGAAGTGCGGGGTGGAGGAGTTGTTTACACAAAAGGGAGTTCAGGAGCATGGAGGGAGTGGAAGGGATCTTTTAACGATCAGGACCCCGCAGGGGATGATAATCTGGGCGGTCTTTCTATCTTAGGTCTGGGCCAGGGTGAAAAGGGTGGGTTTTCTGTTGGAATACTGTGTTTGTTTCAAAAGTATGGCAGGGAGGGATGGACCTAGGAAGCTCTCCTTTCTCACATGGAATGTGAATGGGCTGGGGTCTGGTATTAAGAGGCGACTGGTACTGCAGTTTCTTTATCAGCATTCACCTTATGTGGTCCTCCTTACTGAAACTCATCTGGTGGGATCTGAGTGTTGTTTCTGTAGGCACACGAATTACCGTACTGCGGTACATGCTGGCTTCTCCAGGGCGGAGCGAGGGGAGCTCTGATATTAGTGCACAAGCGGATCCCCTTCCGGCTATTGGATGTGAAACTGGACCCACAAGGGTGATTTGTATTAGTAAAAGCTGTGTGGGGGCGTTTGGGGGGTGGTATGTGTGTATGTACCTCCACCCTTGGCGATGGACCTCCTGAATGATATCCAGGCAGTGTTATGCCATACCCAGGTGGATTTGGGTTCTGGAAAGGGATTTCAACGATGTGATGGATCCAGCAGTGCATCGTCGGCACACTAGGGGTAGATTGGCTGGCACGCCCACAAAACTGAACACATTCTCCCTCTTGCTGGGGTTGGTGGATGCGTGGAGGGCGGTGCACCCAGTGAATAAGTGGTTCACCTTCCTGTTGGGCGTGCACGGCTCCCTATCCAGGCTAGATTACTTTTTTATCCAGCAGGAGGACATGCACAGGCTCAGATCGCCAATTTTTCTGGCCAGGGGTATCTCCGACCACTCTCCTTTGATCATGGAGCTTGACGCAGGAAGAGAAAAGAGTAGGCTTCCGTGGCCCATGAATAGCTGTTACCTGGGGTTTCCTGATTTTTTGGAGGCGGTGACTTCCAAGACAAATTAGTACTTTGACATAAATGAAGGGTCAGTACACAGTCCAGAGGTGTTATGAGAAGGCTACAAGATGGTCCTACGTGGGAGAGATAATCTCCCTAGTGGCTGTTCATAGAACTGTGCACAGGCAGGTGGTAAGGGAGGCAGAAGTGAACGAGAGGGCTGCAGAGGAGGCATACTTGGAAGAGGGTACCCCGGGCAGGCGGGAGAAGCTTTGGAGTGCTCAGGAGCAATTGCCGGATTGGTCAACACCAAACCACAGAGAAACCCATATTAGACGGGTTGTCCTTATCTAAGAAGGACAGTTATTCCTGCACCCCCCACGTTCTATCTTACCGCACCATCAATTTGTGTAACACATATATATTTGTATCATTATGTCGTTTGACTTCTTGTATCTGTTGCTATTGATTTTCAACAATGTAATGCAGTTGTTTTTTTAACGCACAGTGTATCGTCTACCTATTGTAACGTTTTTTTTGTTTTCTTAAAAATGCTTGGCTTAACACAAATTTGAGACTTATGCTCTGATTCTGTTAATTACCTCAGATAAACTGGTATGTACTACCTTGACTGAACATGCTGAGAAACAAATAAAATTCATGCATAAGCTTTACAAATGAGACTATGAATAAGTGTGTAATTGATTCACAAATAGTCTTGATGCTTAATGTATTTCAATATCTAATGAAAAATCATACATAATAGCATACAGAACTTATGGTATTCTCTAATTCAAATCGGCGGCTACCCTCCTTGTGATACACAGGAGCAACTGCAGAACATTTCCCTGGATAATGCCAAACAGGCGCAATGGCTTAAGAGAAGCCACATTTATGAGATCAGGGATCGTGCCGGCAAAATGCTGGCCTGGTTGGAGAAGAGGGATGAGGGGAACAGGCAAGTGAGGGAGGTTGTAGATCCGGGAGGGGATCGAATCATGGAGGACACATGTATTGCAGAAGTGTTCGCTAGCTACTTTGAGGAGCTCTACCACTTCCGACAGGTAAGGGACCAGGGGGAGTCTTTCCCTTCCTGGAGGACCTCACCCTGCCACGGTTGACCCCTGCCCAAAGGGCTGATCTGGAGGCGGATATCACTAGGGAGGAGATAACTGCTGCTATATCGCACCTTCAGTCAGGGAAGGCCCCCAAGCCCAATGGATTTCTAGTGGAGGTCTGGAAAAGGTTCACTTTGCACAATTTATTTAATCACTCGAAGGCTACTGGCCTGCTTCCTCAGGAGAGCATGCATTGTCATCATCCCCAAGGTGGGCAGGCCCCAGAGATCTGTGCCTCCCATAGGCTGTTCACGCTGATTAATGGGGCAGCTAAGACCCTGGCTCGGGTGTTGGCGGATGTCCCGAGAGAGTGGTTGCCTCCTTGGTCCATCCGGATCAGTGTGGATTTATGCCCGACAAGTCCACCCGGATGAATATTCGCAGGCTGTTCATGGCCATATCTCAGGCGCATGAGCTGAATGATCAAATAACCCTCCTCTCAGTGAACCTGGAAAAGGCCTTTGATTCTATGGGATGGAGGTTCTTGTGGGAGGTGATGTCGTGGATGGCGTTCAGTGGGTTTGCCTACTATACGAATCTCCAAGTGCGGAGGTCTGGTTAATGTAGTGGCCTCTGGGGCCTTCCTGCTGGAGAGGGGGATGAGCCAGGGCTGCCCCTTCTCCCCACTCTTATTCACGCTGGCTATTGAGCCATTGGCCATCCGCCTGGCCCGGACCAGACGTGGGCAGGCCTTTTATGTTATGTTATGTTAAAAGATTTTATAGAGAGCTCGTAGGACCAAAATCACCTTGCCACTAAAGCATGAAGCACAACTAGAAAGTCCACTATACTTCAGAAGAGCAGCATTTTCAAGAGACGCCTGAATTGTAGATGGTTCGGGTTACCTCTCAAGACAAAAGGAAGTGTATTCCATAGTTTGGCGGGTGTCAACACTTGATAGTCGAACTCTAGGAATAGAAATAAACAGGCATTTGCAGAGCGAAGAGCTTTGGTTGGAAGATATGCGGATAATTTGTCTCATAGATAATCTGCACCTTGGCGATTGAAGGCCGATGAACTAAACAAAGGGCCTTAAATTCTATATGCTTGGCGACAGGAAGCCAGTGGAGGGAACGTAGGACTGGAGTAACATGGGCGCTGTAAGGAATGTTAGTGGCCACCCTGCCTGCCAAATTATGCAGCAGCTGTAGCCAGTGGATCAGCCACACTGGCTTAGCCAGGAACAAGCAGTTACAGTAGTCTATATGGCTCATCACCTGGGAGGCCACCACGAGAGGTCTAAGATGACCTGGCAGAAAAGGGAGCACCCTACGTAAGATCCTCAAGTGGAAGTGGCTGGCCTTACACAATTTTCCGACCTGAATGGCCATGCACACTGTTGACGATAAAATGACCCACAGATTTTTAACAACCAACACAGGCTTCTGTTGGAAACATGGGGGAGAGGATAAAGTCTTGCTGTGCAGGAATGATCTTTTGGTGTATCTGAGTAATTCACAGGAGTCCTGCGCTTGGGTCACACTTATCCTGCAGGAATTCCAAGGGGATAGTGGGCTGAGGGTAAACTGGGTCAAGACCATCCTCTTCCCACCTCAGGGGATGGATGAGGCTCTCCCTCAGGACTGTCCATATGGGGCATCGGCCGAGGGTTTCAAATATTTGGGGGGGGGGCTGGGTGTGGTCCTTAAAGACTATGGGCCTCATTACGAGGCAGGCGGCCGTGGAATGAACGGTGCCGGTAAGGGACTGGCACCGTTCATTCCAGGCCGCCCTATACCGAGGTCTGCAGCGGGTCCCGCTGTGGATGTCTGATTAGACCAGGCGTCCTTAGCGGGGCCCGCTAGCAGACGAGGATGCTAACAACGGGCCTGTCGTTAACGGGCCCGTTATTAGCATCCTACCCATTCCCATCGAGCCCTATGGGGGCTCAAATGGGAATGGGGATGTACCGGGTCCCGCGAAAGGGATTTACTGGGCCCTCCAAGGTTGGAATGGCCCGGTAAGTCCCTTTTTGCAGGACCCGGACCCGAGGCCCTATGTGTGTTGCAATCTGCATCCCATCATGGAAATGTTCACCCGTGATGTCACACATTAGAGGTCCCTCCCGTTGGCACTGCTGGGGAAGGCGGCCCTTTTCAAGATGATATCCCTACCGCGTTATCTATATGTTCTTCAGAACACCCCCTGCAAATCCCCAAGGATGAATTTGACAGGGATGATTCCATGCTTCGGACCCTTCTTTGGGGTGGAGGGGTCAACCCTGTATTGTCCTGGTCACATTGCAGCGCTCATTATGTGAGGGGGGTATCAGGCTCCCTAACTTGTGCAGCTATTTTTGGGCTGGTCAAATGGCGGTTGTAAATGATTGGTTGCACAGGGATGTGCTACTGCCATATGTTGGGGTGGAGCGGGGATGGATGACGGGTCTCACTCACCCTCAGATTTTTTTATAGGGGTTGAAAGAAGTGGCCGCTTCTGCCCATGATGCAGCAAACCATACAGATGTGGAGGGACTCGCATTGCCATGTGGGGTGGGGGTCAGGCATACCCTTGCTCAGCCCCTACGGGGCAATGTTCACATCCCCGAAGTTGGCAAGATCGGTAGACTGAGGGTCTGGATGAGGTGTAGGGTGTTGAGTGTGGCAGATGTGGTGAGGGAGGGGCGCTGGTCCCGTTTCCTGAGTTGTGTGAAAAGTTTGCATTGTCGGAGACCAAAAGATATCTAGCCTCATTACACGGATGGCGGTGGACCAAGGTGCTATTAGCACCTTGGTCCATGCCGGTAAAATACCGGCACCGCCTTGGTGGAAAGGGGAATTACCACCCTATTCCACGGTTGGCGGGTCGGTAATTCCCCTTTCCCCCATTGCCCTTCCCCATTCCCATTTTTGCCCCATAGGGCTCTATAGGAATGGGGAAGGCGCTAATTACGGTGCCGCAAATTGCGGTACCGTAATTAGCTCCCTGGTCCCTTTGCGGGTTGGTTTTTAACGCCTGCAAAAAGCAGGCGTTAAATTCACCAACCCGCAAAGGGACCTCGTAGTAAGGAGGTAAGGGTTTACCGGTACCGGTAAAATACTGGTACCGGTAAACCCTTACCGCCTACCGTGTAATGAGGCCCATCATTATTTGCAGTTATCACATGCCCTGTCGGCTCAGCTTCAGTCACTCCAGGATAAGCCGACTTGCTCCCCGATAGAGGCAAATCTCTTCCCACAGCATATAAATATGAAGGTTATCTCCACCCTCTACCAGGTGCTTACTGCCTTTGTCGCAAAGGAATTGCTCGCTCTTAAAACACAGTGGCCAAGGGATCTGGGCCCGCTGGAACCCGAGGATTGGGTGGAGGCTTTGCTGTCCCCGAGGCAAATAGGGATCTCTGCTCTCATATGGCTAATACAACTTAAGATAGTCATGTAGTCATAGGGCCTCATTACAACCCAGGCGTTAAGGGTTTAATGGCGCCGTCGGCGCCGTTAACCCTTAATGCCTGATTACCATTTTAACGCCTGCTTTTAGCAGGCGTTAAAATGCAAGGCGCTAACCCGCCTTGGTGCTAATTACGGCACCCTAATTTACGGTGCCGTAATTAGCGCCTTCGCCACTCCCATTATGCCCTATGGGGCAAAAATGGGAATGGGGAAGGGTAAATGGGGAATGGGGATTTACCGCCCCACTCACCTTGGAATGGGGCGGTAAATCCGCCATCCACCATGGTGTAAACAGAGTTTACACCATGGTGGTAAAGTAGGGAACTTACCGCCTGGGTTGTAATGAGGCCCATAGGGTCTATTACTCTCGTACCACCCTATTCAAATGGGGACAGGCGGAATATGCCGAGTGCCTTAGATTCAGGGGGACGGAAGGTACCTTTTTTATATTCTTTAGGAATGCCTGCAGGATTGCTGCTTTTGGCAGAAGTGTTTGGATAAAATCCACTGTATTTCAAGAATGGTTATTCCTGGAGACGTGCGGCTGCTGTTCTTGGGGATGTGGGGAGCAACTGCCTTCACCAAGTATGAGAAAATGGGCCTCATTATGAGTCTGGCGTTAGCCATACTGGTAAAACCGTAAGGCTGCCGCCGGACTTGTGTATTTTGCCAGTACCTGGCTTCACAGAAACACCAGGGGATTACAACCCCGGTGTTCCTGGAAGTCAGGCGCCGGAAAATGTTAACCCCCATTCCCATTTGAGTGCCATAGGATGAAGAGAACTGTTGCAGCAATGTGGGGGGCAACGGATCGACCGGAGCTCGCAAAATGGGTCACTGAAATTGATTGTTGTATGAACCTGGAGAAGAGAATATACAATGCTAGGGGCTCCCCTGGAAAATAGGACAAGATACGGGAAAAATGGGGAGGCGGAGGTTACCAAGGAGGGACCCAGCCTTTTCAAGGGGAAATATTTTGTGTTGTTTCCGGACGGTTTTTCTTTTTAAGGCAATACTCCCGATCTATTGTTTATGTACCTTGCAGTGTTGTCCGATCATGTTATGGTATTATGTGTTTAATTTGTGTTGGGTTGTGTATGCAAAACAATAAAAAGTGCTTTGCAGTACAGGAAGTTTTCCAATAGGCGCTGGCGTGGAAAAAACTGATTGGTATTTAACAGGCGGATAAAATATCAACTTTTTTACTCCATGGTTATTCAGTTTCACAGACTCGTTTATTGGATTCAGGTTTTGTCTTGAAAATAGAAATTTGAGTTTCCAATTAATATTAAATTTTTCCACAATTTATTTAGGATAAATACTATAAGGAGTGAGCATAAACATGTATCAACAATTCTGTAAGGTTATAGGGCCTCATCACAAGTTGGGCGGTATCCGGGCGGTAAATCTGCTGAGATGCCACCCAATGCAAATATTAGCACCGGATCGCGAGTTGCGGTATACTCTATGGGGCATGTTGGACGCTATTAACGGCAGCACTAATATTGCCATGGTAATAGCACCACAAATGGGCGTAAAGTGGCAGATTTACCTCCAGCTAAAAGCTGTGAGGTAAATCTGTGGGGATGTGAGATGTGGGTGATCCAGCAACACACACTCACCAATCAAGTTCCCCTAAATTTTACTCTTCTAATAAGTCTGGCCATTTTCCCCACGTCCATGGAAACCAGCTACATGTGGCCCACTGAAGTATCGCAAGGGGGGAGGAGGGGGCGACTGGAAGAGGGAGGGTATAACAATAATGTGGAGATGTTGCCATAAGGACCAGGGGTGAAGAGTACACATTTTCTATCCATTTGGTATACATGAGGCCCTATTAGATTCTGAGAGAAAACTCGCTATTGAGGCAGACTTGGGGTTTCCTGTCCAAATTCTTCACGGAAAGCTCACTCTGATAACCTAAGCACATGGGGTATGCCCAAGTTAGACTTGATCCTGGGAATAGACAGCGCTAACAGTTTCCTAAAAGCTGCAGTGTTGTTGGGGCTCCCAAAACGATGGTCCTTGGAACATATATAAAGAGGTTTCTGAAATGGCTAAGATCAGCCTGTAGTTGAATGTCAGATATCCTTCTAGATTAACGCACTACACCAGAGTCTGCCTGGCTTTTTCAGTGTAGTGAAGCCCAGAAGAGAAGCAAGGAACCATCATAGAAGAGCCGTTAGACATTTCTCTCGGGTCCTCTGGGGACAGGGAAGACCAACCAGCCTTTATGCCCAGATTTACCTTTATGTTTGACACGCATACCCAGATATGGGTCCAAATCTTGCCGTGCCATGAAACTCAAGCTACATGATATGATATGGCATTTGTAACGCGCCCATACACAAGTGTTTCAAGGTGCGATGAGGCAAGGAAGGGGGAACAGAGGGAGGACAGAGACACCGATCTTACTAGGGCAAGTGACATTGAGATCGTCCAAGTGCAGGGGAGGGGAAAAGTGCCAAGAGAAAGGGGAGGGGCCAGTGCTGTACATGGGATCAAAACAATAACAGGAGGCGCGGCCAGAAGGTGGCAGGTGCAAGGGTAAGTGCAGACAGCAGGTGTCCAAAAGAGCAGGTAGGGGGACTGTAGGGTTACAGATACAGACCCAAGTGCAAGGGTTGCTGGGAGGCAGTGCGGGTGTGCAACTGGGCGGGTAGGGACCTGGGCACAAAATCAGAGGGTAGCCAGCTGTATCAAACAGGAAATCAGCAGAGGAGAGGAAGAGAGAAGGCAGAAGCAAAGAGGAAGGTCTTGAGGTATTTCCAGAACCGTAGATGGTTCTCCTCGAGTTTCAGAGAGGCAGGGAGGCTGTTCCAGAGAGAGGCCCCAGCCGATGAAAGAGATCTACCAGCAACTTGTTGCTTGGAGAAGCAACTGCCCCTGAGGGAGTTGGAGGAGCGAAGAGCTCGAGTAGTAAGGTATTTATGAAGAGAGAGTTGTAGGTATTGAGGACTGAGGACCCAGAAGGCTTTGTGGACAATGCAGAGGGACTTGAACTTAATCCATGCAGCCACTGGGAGGCAACACAGAGATTTCAGTACTGGAGAGGTACGGTCCCTGGGCTTGAGGCCAAGGACAAGTCTTGCAGTCCTGTTCTGGATGAGTTGTAGAGAGCGGAGAGTAGAAGCAGGCAGATTTAGAAAGAGGCTGTTGCAGTAGTCCAGCCTAGAGAGAACCAGAGCTCTAGAGACAGTGAGCTTCTGGGGGAAGGAGAGGAAAGGAAGAATACCTCTGAGGAGGTGCAGTTGGTAGTTTGACTTCTTAGAGACATCAGAGATGTGAGGAGAAAAGGAGAGTGTGGAGTCGAAGATGATTCTTAGCCTCAAAGGTGGGATCAGGAAGAGGGCCAAGGGAGGCCGACCAGAGAGTGACAGGAAAGGAGTGAGCAGGTGTGCCGATGAAGAGAATCTCTGTCTATCTGGCATTAAAGCAGAGATTGTTGGCGGCACACCACTCCTGGATAGCACACAGACAGTCAGAGATGAAAGAAAGAGAAGAGGTGGCAGCGGGGAGCCTGAAAACGAGTGTCATCCGCATAGCACTGAAAGTTGGAGCAGAGAGCGGCAATGCGCTGGGCAAGAGGTGCCAGGTATTGATTGAATAGCCAGGGAGAGAGGTTAGACCCACGGGGAACACCAAAGAATGAGATAGAGGAAAGGAAGGACCCAAGTTGGACCTGGAAGGGTCGATCAGAGAGGAACGAGGTCAGCCAGACAAGAGCCTGATCGGTGATCCCCAGGTCATCACAGAGACGATTGAGCAGGATGGCATGGTTAACAAGGCAGAAGAGAAATCGAGTAAGATGAGGACAGAGGGGAGATTAGAATCAAGGTTAGAGGACAGGTCTTCATGGATGTCCAGGAGAGCAGTTTCCATGCTTCTTGCTGCTCTGAAGCCAGACTGATCGCCATGGAGACAACCAATAGATGCAGTCTGAAGATTAAGCTGGGGGATGGCCAGCTTTTCCAGGAGTTTGCCCAGGAAAGGAGTGATGGAAATCGGGCGATAGTCAGCCAGTCAGGAGGGGTCGGATGAGGGCTTTTTGAGAAGATGGTGCACAAGAGAGTGCTTCAGGGGGGAAGGGAAGGCTCCAGTGGCAAAGGGGTGGTTGCAGAAGTCAGGCAGGGAAGGGGTGAGGGTCTCAATTTGGTCATTGACGGTTTTGGAAGAACAGGGAAGAACCTATTTTGACGAGACTTTCATAGATCAGACTTGTCTAGAAACCTTGTCAGGGGAGAACAGAGGAAAGGCAGAGAAAGAGGGAGGAGAGGTAGCCACAGGGGCGCGGGACGTAGAAGAGAGAGTAATGGAATTTGGGCGGTAGTTTGCCGGACATGATGGATCAGCAGTGGATTTCTTGAGAAGAGGATGCACATGGGAGTGTTTAAGAGGGAAGGGGAAAGAGCCAGAGGCAAAGGAGAGGTTTCAGAAATCAGCAAGGGCCGTCGCAAGCCTGTCAATGTGGTCCTTAATGGTTTTAGAGGAACAGGGATGGACCTGTTTTGATGAGGTTTTCATAGATCAGACTTGTCTAGATATCTCATCAGGGGAGAAAAGGAGGAGAAAGGGGGATGAGGGGTATCTGAGGGAGGGTCAGCAGGCCAAGAAGGAGAGGGAGGAAGAGGGGGAGCGGACGAGAGGGTGGACAGGATGTCCTGGGTTTTAGAGATAAAGTGAGAGGCAAGGGCATTGCAAAGATCCTGGGAGGTGTCATGATGCCTACCTCCAAGGAGCCAGGTCCGACCCAGCAACCCCAGAGGCAGGCATCACTCCCCCCAGGGAAGTGCCAGCGGGCCCAAGCTGGGGCCCTTTGGACACAGTCCTGGCACCTTAGGCGCCAGGCTCATGTTGGACCCCTGTCCTGGCGCCAGGCTCATAAAGCTAGACATGTGTTCAAGTGTTTTAATGTGCACTTACCTGATGCAGACCATGCTGCTACATCCAGGCCCTCTTGAGGCCTGAATGGAACTACTTTACCTGTGGGACTACTTTCCACCTGGGTGTGGTCAGGGAAGGATACATACCTGATCGGTGGAAGGATACATGCCTGGAACTTCTTCCAAAGCTATTTAAACCACGCCCGATCAGCAACTCACGCTTCGCGTTGTTCTGCTCCTCGCAGCTGGACGCTCACCGTGTCAGCTCCTTCATCTGGACTTCAGCCACGCTTGTCAGCATCCTGGTCGCCTACAAAGGAGATAAGAGAGAATTGGCTGAGAAAGAAGACCTTACCTGCTAAAGCTGCATCACGGAGACATCACACCGACGATCCTGAAAGGGAAGACATCATTTTAAAGCATTTCGCTTCGATCGCTGCAGCGCTGCATTTCACTCACCTTTCCTGGGCGCCTCCATCTTCAGCAGCGATCATCCGGATCCGCACCCACTTCCAGAGCCTAGAGAGAAAAGACAAGAAAACAAGGTGAGAGAAGGAAGGGAATAGGAAAAGCTCAGTTTCCTTCTAAGACTTACCTGTTGGGTCATTCCCATTTCATTTCGGGTCCTGCCGCTTCTGGCATTCCGGACCCCGGCCCTATGGGGAAAAAGACAAAGACATTGAATGAGCGAATGCAAAGACATTACCTGAACGCTCATCCAGAACTTACACTTCGGGTCGGCGCCATATCTCCGGCATTCCGAACCCCGGCCCCTAAGGGGAAAAAGACATAAGCATTAGCGCTTGCTGCAATAGGACAATGAACAATATTATTAAGCTTGAACTTTTGAACTTGCAACAGAACTCTTACAGCGCCTCACCTGAATAGTCAAGCTTATTTTGAACTTCCATCAAACCTCAATCCAGTGAAGTAGGATGGAGAACTCATCCTTCCAGACCCTAAGGGGAATATTCCTGCGAGCCAGAAAAGCCAGAGTAGAGGGGCCCTTCCTGTCCATCATCAGAGTCCTGCGCTTCACCATTGAAGAAGCATCAGCACTCAAAGCCAGACCTGCGCCTCCGTGGGAATCAGGTGAGCGTGACAGGAGGTGAGAGGAGGGGTGGAGACTGCAGCAGGGTTGGCCAGCTCCTTGCAGATTTTGAAAAGTTCAGCCGAGTTGTTAGATGCCCCAGAGATGCTGGCTTGTATGTGGACTCTCTTCTTAGTGTGGACAGCAAGTCGTTATTGCCTTTGGAGCAGGCGGCAGGCCAGTTTGTCAGAGGATGAGCAAGAAGCCCTCCATTTCCTCTCAGCCGCCCTACACTTACGTTTTAGCGTTGCTAGGTCAGAGTCATACCAAGAATTGCACTTGGCTTTGGACTTCAAACGGATCCTCATGACAGGGGCAGGAGCATCAAGAGTAGCAGAAATAGACAGGGCTGTGTCAGGGTGTGAGTCAGCCTGGGGTGGAGGGAGCGGGGGGAGAAGGCAGCAGCAAAAGCCTCGACTGACACAAGCTTCGTGGACCGGGTGTCAGAGAAGGTGGGTGGCAATCTTGTGGTAGGCTTGGCTTAAGGGGAGGAGATGGGAAGATAAGAGGAGAGGAGGCAGTGATCACTCAAGGAGAGAGGAGTGGTGAGGGGAGTATAGAGGAGGAGGCCAGAGGAGATCAAGACATCGGGCCTCATTACACGGATGGCGGTAAGGATTTACCGGTACCGGTAAAATACCAGTAGCGGTAAATCCTTACCGCCTTACTACGAGGTCCCTTTGCGGGTTGGGGGATTTAACGCCTGCTTTTTGCAGGCGTTAAAAACCAACCCGCAAAGGGACCCAGGGAGCTAATTACGGTACCGCAATTTGCGGTACCCTGATTAGTGCCTTCCCCATTCCCATTGAGCCCTATGGGGTAAAAATGGGAATGGGGAAGGGCAATGGTGGAAGGGGGAATTACCGCCCCGCCAACCTTGGAATGGGGCGGTAATTCCCCTTTCCGCCAAGGCGGTGCCGGTATTTTACCGGCATGAACCATGGCGCTAATAGCGCCATGGTTTTCCGCCATCCGTGTAATGAGGCCCATCAAGTGTGTGACCAGCAGAGTGAGTCGGGCCAGAGGGGAGGATAGAGAGGGAGAGTGAATCGCAGAGATCGCGAAAGAGCGCAGATGAGGAACAGGGAGGATCCAGATGGATTTTGAGGTCACCAAGGACATGGGTCCCTGAGTGGTAGAGGCCAGGAGTGGTAGAGGCCAGGAGGGAGGAGGAGAGGTCTGACCACTCGGAGAGAAAAGAGGTGATTTGACTAGGGGGCCGGTAGAGAGTAGCAACAGTAAGAGAGTGGCTAGAGAGAGAGAGCCTGCAGCCTAGGCATTCGAAAGAGGAGTAAGTCTGAGTGGGCATGATGGGTGGATATCAGGGCGGATAGGATCGTGTAGCCGTCAGGGAGGAGAGTGTCAAAGCTTGTGACAGAGCTGGCCGTGAACCATGTCTCAGTAAGACCGAGGACATCAAGGTCAAGTTCTTCTAGGAGGTGGCAGATGTCAGAGGAGTGTTTGACAGCAGAGCGAGAGTTTAGGGTGGCAAGATGAAGAAGGTTTCCAGCCTTAAAGACCTTCAGGAGGGGTACAAATCAGAGGTACGCACTGTGGAGGTGTGGAGGGAGCTTGAGATGGGGCAGAGGAGGAAAGAAAAAAGGGCTAGGTAGCCAAAGGAGGAGAGTAGGGACAGCTGGAGATGAGAGAAAGTTGATGAGGCGAGGGAACCGCCTATCGAAGAGAAGGAGATTGGCCTGAGAGCCTTGCACCATGACAGTGCCATTTAGGTAGACATTAATGATGACTCTGGAGGAGTCAAAAGAATCCATGAGGACTTCTCAGCGGTTGCCACCATTAATAGGAGAGGAGGAGACAGGACAGAGCACAGAAATCATATGAGGGGTCCAGAGCTCTGCCGAAGGAACGACAAAGAGGATGTCAGTGAGGGTTTGTCTGGCAGAACACTGGAATAGGTATCAGCAATGGGGAGACCTGGTTTGGAGGCCAAGATATCCTTTTTTAATTTCTTCTTACCAGACATAGTGAGAAGGGAAGGATAGTTTATAGAGAAACAGTTAGAATAGATTGGAGAAACAGATAGTGCCATGGGCAGGTAGAGAGAGGAGGCAGTGGGAGAAATATGCAAGTACAGCGGTATGGAACAGTCATTGGGCTAGCAGGTTACACATGAGGGCCAAAGTAAAATGAAAAAACACACCCAAATTTGACTTTCAAAAACACACCCAAATTAGACTTTCGATGGCAAATGCTAAGGCACCATAAGTAAAATAAATGAGGTATGAGTTAGAGGTGAGTGCTAAAACGAGAGCATTAGAGAGCATAACAGGGAGACCAGTTGGAACTGGCAGAGGGGAGAGTGAAAGTCCAAGAAGGAAAAGAAAGGGTAAACAGAAGGAGGGAGCTAAACCCAAGGAGAGGGAAGCAAGAGTCTTGGTAGTCCAGTTACATGTGAGCTGACATCGCCAGGGAGGGTCAGGTTGCGGTAGTAGATTCATGAAGCGTCCCGGTAGCGGACAGGGGAGCTGACAGGGGCCTTAGAAATGGGCCTTTGAAACAAGGGCCGGCTCTCGCCTCTCGGACCAGCCAATGGAAATATGAGTACCAGGTCAGCCAATGGTCAGTAGGCAGGGACAGGCACCACAGAGAACGGAAGCCATCTTAGAAGTGAGTCAATGGCTAGTGCACAAACTGTGGCAAAGGAATGAAAAAAAAGGCCAGCTGACTAAGGAGCACAGATAATTAATATAGACCCAAAAAACGTGTGCTTCTGCACAACGTGAGATTCACAGAAAAGTGGCTGCATTAATCAACAAAAATGCCCCATCCAAATAAACAAAAATGCCTCATTCAAATGCTTTACTCCATCTTTTGTATTCCTTACCTCTTATGACATTTTTGATTTGTAAATGGCCCAGAAATCACATTGCACACGTTATTTTTCGGCCGAAGGGGCTTGTGGAGAGTGCCACAAGTCTTACCTCCAGTGCAATGAGACTGCAGCCGGATTCGGAATAAAAGGAAGTTCAGTGTCGGCCAGTCAAAGTTAGAAAGTAATACCCTCTCGGGCATCTGAAAGGCCTTCCCAGCTGGCCCTTCACAGTCAGCTGATCACAAGTTGCAATATATGCTAGTTCTGCAAGCGCGGCGACAGGAAAGATGTTAGCGCTGTCCCAGGCAATCATCAGGGCCACAGCTGATCTGAAGGTGGATGCGCGCTACAAACGCTAGGCAAAGTCAGCAAGTTGAAAGGAAAATAAGAGGCTTTGTTCTTTGCTAGCAGATGATTTTAGGGTGCAACCACCACCTTTTTGGACCACTCCTTTACATTGGAAAGTATGATACCTGATAAGTATAAAGGCTGGGGGTTGGGAGGGAAGGGGTGCTCGGAACTTTGTGTCTCGTGTTGCTGTTGGGTTCGTACAGTCCTTGCTTTCTACTAATAAACATGTTCACCAATCCACCAGAGTCGTGAGTGATACTTTTTCCTCATCACTATTGTAGCATACTTCAATGAATAAAAAAAAACATAGGGAACTCCAGTAGCACAACTTACACGTGCAATGCCACAAGCCAAACACGGCAGGGATGTAACTACATCCCAAGATTGCTCAGAGAGAGTTTGTTTATGACGACCATCATTGGCATATTATATACACAAAGAAGAGACGTGTATTTTAATGTACATGTCAACAGAGTTCTTCTTGTCACATGCATAAAGACAATAGCAAGATAATTGATAGTGAATCCCGACCAAGGTAACCGTTGAAGGACAGAGGTGTATTTTATCAATACTCACTGTAGAAATACAAGCACTGCATACGATCAGTACAACACAGAGCAGCTATGGTTAATTTGCATCATCTATCAGCACAACGGAGACCGGATATGGTTAATTTACAAAATCTATGAAAAAGAAAGACGAGTGGGCACCACGTGTATGATGAATTGCATAGATTACACTATAAAAACAAAATTCTGTGGTCCTGTTGTCAACGATGCCCTCTTTGCACTTAGGGCAGATTTAGACTAAAAGCTAGATACTGGCAAATGTGTCAGGAATTGGAAGGACCTCAAATGTGAATACATGGATTATCTCATAATGTCCAGTTATCAAATCTTTATCAAAGCAGTCTTGACTAATAATTTTTAAGAAAGATTGAAATTTTTTTAAAGAAAAATTGAAAAATGAACTATGATTAACGCAGTCTTTCTATTTATTGCATCACAAGCAGACCACAAATGATGAAGTCCAGTGCATTTTGGACACATTCTGCCTCACTGTGTATTAGAACAATCAGGCCGATTCATGGAATTAATGTGCGCTGGAAAAATCGGCGCACGCATGCGAAAACGTGCGATTCGCAGTGTTACTTGAAAAATCGCAGTGCAAGTGCGAATATCGCAGGGAAACCAGCGCACTTCTATTCATGGAAGCCCGTGCGCGATTAAAATGTGGGATGTGCGCTGAAAAAGTGCGCGGCGCACGCCGGCGCACAGGTCATCTAACGGCGTGCGCTAAGGCCACAGCGAAATCGCACATAGCGCGGCGCACATAACAAAAGTAGGCGGAACACGGGGCGTTACACGCAGAATGGGGAACAACTCATGAAAATGTGGGCGTCACGGGGGAAGTACAGGAGGCAAGTGCGCGGAACGCCCACACGCTCGCCTACAACACGTATTCATGGAATCGGATAGGGCAAACCAGCGCATGGGCAAAGACGTGCACAGGGCCATACACGCCCGGCACACAAAACCAGGCGGTGGCGTCCCTGCGCAGGAAAAAAATGTGCGCCAAAATGTGCGCTAACAAAAAGCACGTATATACAGTCATGATGAATGTCCCATACTGTGGTCCTCTAGGACAAATGACGTGCAAAGGGGTACACGACAAACACGGACACCCGCTGTGTCAAAAATAGCGTGTGCGTGTATTCCTGGCGTCCGCGGGAAGTTTTACACGCGATTGGCCTGGGTACGTGTATTTCAGGGGTGCGCGGGTGTTTTCACATGCGATCGGGCCTTGGGGAGCGGGTACATGTATTTCAGGGGTGCGCAAGAATGTTTACACGCGATTGACCTGTGTACGTGTATTTCAGGGGTGCGCGGGTGTTTTCACACACGATCGGGCCTGGGGGAGCGTGTACCTGTATGGGTACGTGTATTTCAGGGGTGCGCGGGTGTTTTCACATGCGATCGGGCCTTGGGGAGCGGGTACGTGTATTTCAGGGGTGCGCGAGAATGTTTACACGCGATTGGCCTGTGTACGTGTATTTCAGGGGTGCGTGGGTGTTTTCACACGCGATCGGGCCTGGGGGAGCGTGTACGTGTATTTCAGGGGTGCTTGAGAATTTTTACACTCGATTGGCCTGGGTACGTGTATTTCAGAGGTGCGCGGGTGTTTTCACACGCGATCGGGCCTGGGGGAGCGGGTACGTGTATTTCAGGGGTGCGCAAGAAGTTTTACACGCGATTGGCCTGTGTATGTGTATTTCAGGGGTGCGCGGGTGTTTTCACACGCGATCGGGCCTGGGGGAGCGGGTACGTGTATTTCAGGGGTGCGCAAGAAGTTTTCCACGCGATTGGCCTGGGTATGTGTATTTCAGGGGTGCACGGGTGTTTTCACACGCGATCGGGGCTGGGGGAGCGGGTATGTGTATTTCAGAGGTGCGCGAGAATTCTTACACGTGATTGGCCTGGGTACGTGTATTTCAGGGGTGCGCGGGTGTTTTCACACGCGATCGGGCCTGGGGGAGCGGGTACGTGTATTTCAGGGGTGCGCGAGAAGTTTTACACGCGATTGGCCTGGGTACGTGTATTTCAGGGGTGGCGCGGTGTTTTCACAGGCGATCGGGCCTGGGGCGTGCGTGTATTTCAGGGGTGCGCGAGAAGTTCCACACGCGATTGGCCTGTGTACGCGATTCCATTGGACCAAAGGCCCTGACAGCGACACGCGCGGGTGTTCCTGAACCCGGGTGCATGTTACACGTCCGAGAACTGCACGTGCCAGTGTCATCTCGTGTAATTGGAGGATAGGGCCTCAGTGCGTGTATGGGAAGTGACGTCGGACGTATGGTCCGGTTTAAAAGGTACGTCTAGGACGTCATTTCCTTGTACGTGCTTTTCGTGGAGAGCGAGTGGGTGAATACTGTACTTCTTGTCTGTTCACACGCGATTTACTTCACAGCGTTTCTAGTTCGTACTCCCTGTTACCTCTGTCAGTTTTTTCTGATTTTCTCTCTGGCCTGTTTCCTCAAACAGCGTTCACTTCTTCTTTTGTCTTGTCTCCTCAGACAGCGTACAATTCTTCTTTTGGCGGGGGTGTTGCCAACGCGCACACGCACGTATTTTTCACGCTCTTTTCCCAGGCAGACGGTGAGTCACGCACGTATTTACCAACTGTGCTTGCCCCGTGTGTCACGTACCCCTTCAGAGGTCATTGTAGGCTGCGTGTGACACGCGTACATTCATTATTGTATTTCTGGGTGCCACAGCGTAGTGCGGGTTCATTTTTCCACACACGTGGTCTACGAGGGGTCGCGTGCACGTCATTTTCAGTTTTTGGGGTGCCTGTGCGTTGCGTGACTCGCCATCTTTCCCCAGGGGTTCCATACAGCCTTGCTAGAGCACTAGGGTACGAATTCCATCTAGTACCCTACCCCTTTGACCCCCAATTGCCCAGGACAATAGTTTACTGCAACTCCCATACGCACAACAACATCAGTGCCATGGCTGGGAGGCGAGCAAGCGGTAAGGTGGCAAAGGTGGCCGAGCCTCAAGAGGTGGGCATGGTGGGCGCGGTAGGGGACGTGGCCAGGATTTGCAGGCTACCCCTAGCCCCACACGTGTGGAGGATCAGTCAGGGACACCCATGCCCCCGCCCCACATGGTTGAGGGAAATGTGGCTGACACCATCTCTGCTCAGCCCTTGTCGGACCGGCCCATTGTGGCACCTGACCTGGCACAGGGTGACTCCCAGGCTGACTTCCAGGTCGCCAAGTCTAGGCCACGGGTGGCGATGCAAGTCAGTGTCACCAGGCACGTGGACAGGGCAGCCATGTCATCTGCTGCCCGAGTAGGCGGGGTGGGGAGGCTGCAGGGGCAGCTGCAGCTCCGTCCACCCCAGCTCTGACTCTCCCAGCCAGGACAGTGTTGGTCCCGGTCCATCAGACTGAGGTTCCCCTGCCATCATCACACTTCAGCTAATGCCTGCAGAAAGTCATGATGGTCAGTGTGCCATCGCACTACTACTACACAGTCCACCAGTGCTCCTGCCTCTAGTGTGCCAGAGCGGCGTAGGCCACTCAGGATCCCCACCACCCTTCAAAAAGAAAGAGGAAGAGTGCTCGTTCAGTACAGGCTGATGCCCCAGACACGGCTACACAGTCCGGCACGCCAAGGAAGCCTAGCTTCAATGATGCCGAACTGGATACACTTGTGCAGTATGTGTCCGCACATGACGGCAAAATGTTGATCACTTCAGGGTGTAAGATCACACCTGCTCGACGTCAGGCACACTGGCAGTCCATCGCGGACAGCATAAGTGCCCTTGGGTTTGTGAGGCGCACAGCTGTGAGTGCTACAAGCGCTGGAACGACCTTAAGCGCAGGGCAAAGAAAAAGCTGGCCTCAAGTCATGCCGCAACTCTGGTGACTGGAGGTGGGTCTCCACAAGAGGACATTGAACTCACTCTACATGAGCATGTTGCTGGGACCTACGTCACAGAGGAGCAGATCCAAGGTGTGGGAGAACTGCCAGATTACGAGGCATTGTCCGGTGAGTGCACATGCATGTGTGTGTGATCCATGTGTATGTTGTTTGTGGGAGGGGTTCTGGTTGAGTGCCAGGTGAGGGTGTGTGTGCCTGAGTGGTTCGGGTCACCCATGTGCTTCATCCAATACATTCTGCGGCCCTGGATTTGGGTATTACAGTATCCCTTCTGCCCACAGTAGACATTTTGCACTACATCACGCCAGTTGCCCTTGAAGTGGCATCCTGCAACAACATTGTTCCGTATTTTGCTGTGTTCATTCAGGCTGATTGTTTAAATTCCCCCACTTTTACTACGCATTTCTCTGCCCTATTGTCACATATATGACATGCCTATGGTACATGCCATCTGTGTGATGGCATGTGTCATGTATGTGGATTGGACATGCCACTCACAGGCCAATGTGTGATGGCACTGCTAGCCAGCATGCAGCTAATGTGTTGGTCTTCCATCTTGGTGTCATCAGTGTCTGACATTTTCCTCCCCTTCCAACTCATGGACGTGCATGCATGGGAGGGTTATAGTCATGTGGGACATGTGTCAATCAAGTACTGGTTCTGTAGCTTGTCTGGCCTAATTGTGTGCCATGTGCTAATGCCTGTTTCCATTTTTTGTCTTTCATGTTTTTCAGAGGATTACGCACTTGATGCTGTTGAGGGTGAGGAGATGGTGCAGACCCAGGAGGGATCTCAAGCACGACCAGGCACCAGTGGGGGACGTGGTTTGGTGGTGGGGAGAACCCTCTCTTGCTGCAGGCCATACTGTCCAGGGGTGTCCCTGGCTGCACCTCCCCAGACCTCTTTTCAGGTGTTGATTCGGATGAGACCTATGTGGATTCGCAGGTATGTGTTCATGGAAGGGATACTGTTCTGTCCGACCCACCTGCACCAGGGGTAGAGCCCACTATGGGATGTCAGTGTTGGTAGGTGCGCCTTTGGTGGTTACGGATGCAGGGCCACACTCCGCAACCTCTGATCCTGTTCCTGGACCAGCAGATCAGAGGGGGAATGCAGTCCTGCAACCTCAGGCAGTGCCCACATAGCAAGGCGCTGTTCGCCTTGCCCCAGACAGGTGTGGTGCCCGCCAACGCAGTGGCCGTCAGCCACCAGGCAATACCGCATGGGAGCAATCCATATACGGTATGGCAAACCAACAGGCAGCATCATCTGAGATGATGGCTCAAGCCATGGAGAGGGTGGCCACTTCCATTGTCCCCCCAGAAAGGCAGATGGAGCAACTACAGCAGGCAACAGACTCCATTTGCCAATCACTCAGGGAGGACATGTTGGTGTCCAACAGGGACAGACGGGCGGCCATGGACAATCTGAGGGAATCCATTGCTTTAGAGGCCCAGGGCCAGAGGGAAGCCCTGAGGGGAGAAGTCCGGCACCTCAGGCAGACTCTTGTGGACCTTGAGGCTTCCACTGTCACGAGGACGGAACAGCTGCTGGAGCGCGTCACCCGTACGCTCTCAGCTGTCATGATCTCTGCTTCCAAAAGGTCAGGGTTTTCCCAACTCCCTTGGAAGCAGATCCATAACCCAGGTTCCGAGTGCCAACCAGTCCCAATTGGGACCTTTTGGACCCAGTCCTGGCGCCAGTGGCACCAGGCTCATAAATATGCCCAGTCCAGCGCTGGAAGCGCCGGGCTCATAATGCTTGGGTGGACTTACCTTCAGCAGACCTGCTGCTTACTTGCCTGCCAGTTGAGCCTCTGATCCTCTTCTGTTTGGAACTACTTTTCCTGTTGGGTGGGGCTGGAGCCACTCCCTAGATTCAGAACACTGGAACTCTTCTGGAAGGCAGGAACTCTTTTTCTTACCAGGAACTCTTTTCTTACTTAGGCGTGGCTGTGGAAGGAGACACCTAAGCACTACAGGAGGCTATTTAAACCACACCCGGTGGATGAATCTTGCTTTGCGTTATTCTGCAACCTCTGCAGCAGAACGCTCATCGTGTCTTCTGCATCGGTCCTGGGCTAAGGAAAAGGCTTACCATCCTGAATCCAGTCTTCAGCAACACCTATAAAGACAAGAAAGAACGGTTAGCATTCCGGCATCTGAAAGGCAAAGGCTTACCATCCTGAATCCAGTCTTCAGCAACACCTATAAAGACAAGAAAGAACAGGTTAGCATTCCGGCATCTGAAAGGCAAAATCTTACCAACTCTTCGCACGCTCCGGAGGCCTTCGGCGCTGCATCCCGCATCTGAAAGACAAAACAAGGTGCGTTTAAAGACATTGGGGAACTTTAATAGTCACGTGCCATTACCTGCAAAATAAAAAGACAGAGCGCATCGTGAAGCAGGCAACAAGCGCTTACTTACGTGCTTCCAGGCGCTTCTATTCATCACACGGGCTCCATCTTCAACTCACTTCAGCCTGTCATCCGCCATCGCCGGAACCCTGCAAAACAAGAGACATCATTACTAAAGACTTTAAAGACATTTGAATGACTCGAAACTTACCGTTCGTGCAGTAAACGACGGACAGCAGTCCTCTGAAGTCAAGAGGCCTGCGCTACCTATCCAGTGAAGAAACTGGTTACAGCACCCTGCCCCGAGGCAGATGGAGAGCTCGGCATTCACTTACCTAAGGTGAGAGCGTTAACCTTTGGGGGTCTACAGGAGAGGAGAAGAGGAAAGAGATAGGGACACCCCAATAACCCCAGTTCATTAACCCATATTTTCTATCTGCAGACATCTTACTCTACACGTCAGGCATACAGTGCACAGAGGTCCAGCCCAAAGAGCCAACCGGGTGCTACACATCACCTTTGAAGATACGGTAGTCGCCCAGTCAAGACCGGCGCCTCTGCGAGAATCAGGTGAGCGTTACAGAACGCAAAGCCTACCGCAAAACTCTCGCCCAGGCGCTATGGAAATCTCGATACTGACCCCTAGCCCGGTTACTTGGGGAACTAAGGGCAGAAGTGCATGCAGCTCGTCAGGAAACGAATGCTCTAAGAAGGGAACTAATTATTTCCAAGGAGAGAACAGACAATCTTGCTAGACAAGTGCTACAGTCACAAGCCGGACAGACCCCGTTACCCGCATCAGGGGCAAATCTTCCTTCAACATCCTCTATGAATCCAGTGCAGATCAACCTACCTGGGAATGTACCTCTGGCTCCGCCCGAACGATTTTCTGGTGACCCAAAGAGGTTTGCAGTATTTATCAATCAGTGCCGGTTGCACTTCTTATGCCGGCCAGCAGCCTTTCCAACTGATCAAGCAAAAGTAGCTTTTGTACTTTCGTACCTTAGTGGCAATGCGGCAGACTGGTCGATCCCTCTAGTTAATCAAGATGATCCGGTTCTCCATGATTTTCAAGCCTTTCAGCTTAGTATGGAAAAACTGTTCGCAAGACATTCACAGGGGCAGGCCTTGGACAATGAGCTTCTTTCGTTGCGACAGGGTAATCAAGACCTTTTGGCTTATATTGCATCTTTCAATAGACTAATAGTGGAAACTCAATGGCCTGAGGACAAAAGGATTACGCTGTTTTATAGAGGTCTACGTGGAGAGCTCAAAGACGTTTTAGCCCAAGTAGTGAATCCCCCACAAGACTGTTCGGATTATATAGACTTGGTCGTTCAAATAGATCACAGGCTGCAGAACAGGAAGGCCGATCGTTCCAAGTTTGATGCTCGAGTATTTTCCAAACCGCCAACTCCTTCCAAAGGAGTAGACTCCGGGGAACCCATGCAAATAGGGGTCTGAAAGTCCTCTAACACAAAGGGAGCGGGAAAGGAGGAAACAGTTGCAATTATGCCTATATTGCGGAAACTCAGGGCACTTTCTTCGAGACTGTCCGTGAAACCTGCCAAGAAGGCAGTAGGAGCTGCAGTTACCAAAGTTACAAACTCTGAGCAGGGAAACGACCTCGCCCGACAAGAATAGAGGTCCTCTTGCGAGCGTGAAAACCAGTTCCGTGACCTCGCATTTCGTGATACCTATGGTCCTCATTAGCCCTGATAATCCGGATCGATTACATGCAATTGAAGCTTACGTCGACAGCGGTGCCATCGGCAATTATGTGGATCATGAAATGGTTTTGAGGATGAATCTAACTCTTTGTCCCAAGGCTGTAAAGGACGTCATTACTACGGTGGATGGTACGGAGATAGCCTCCGGGCCAGTAACGCATACCACTCAAGAGGTGACGCTAGTAAGTCAAGATGGACACCATGAGAAGATCGTGTTCGATGTGATCAAGGCCCCTCAGTTTCAGATTATTCTAGAATACCTTGGTTAGAGAAACACAATCCTCTGATCGATTGGCGAGCAAGAACGGTCCAGTTTCCAGAATGTGTCTCTACTTGTCACCCCACCTGGTGTTGCACTGGCAGCAATTTCTTCAGAGACTCCCCAGTTACCTCCCGAATACCTAGAATACCAAGATGTTTTCCGGAAGGATCAGGCTAACTCTCTACCTCCTCATAGGTCTTATGACTGCCAGATAGACCTGATACCTGGATCTACTCCTCCTTGTAGTAGAATTTATGCCCTCACCGAGCCTGAGAACCTTCACCTTCGACAATACCTGGATCAATACCTGGCAAATGGGTTTATTCGTCCTTCCAAGTCCCCTGCTTCTTCAGCTTTGTTCTTCGTTCCAAAAAAGGAAGGAGACCTTAGAACTTGTATCGATTATCGCTCCCTGAACCAGATCACCGTTAAGAATAGATATCCGTTACCTTTGATCCCTGAACTCCTGGACCAAGTCAGAAAAGCATGCATATATACAAAGCTGGATCTTAGAGGAGCTTACCACTTGGTACGAGTAAAAGAGGGCGATGAATGGAAGACGGCCTTCCGCACCAAGTATGGGCTATTTGAATATCAGGTCATGCCCTTCGGACTTTGCAATGCCCCGGCCGCCTTTCAATATTTTATGAACGATGTCCTCAGAGAGCTCATAGATGTATGTGTTGTTGTTTACATTGACGACATCCTCGTTTATTCTTCATCGGAATCTGAACATCGGAAACACGTGAAAATGGTCCTCGAAAGATTGCGTCAACACAAACTTTTCGCTAAATTGGAAAAATGTGTTTTCAACGTGACTGAAGTTGAATTCTTGGGATTCATATTATCACCTGGCGGAGTGCGTATGGATTCAAAGAAGGTCGATGCAGTTCTCAAATGGCCATCACCATCCTCCGTAAAAGGTGTGCAAAGCATGTTAGGCTTCGCTAACTTTTACCGGCAGGTTTATCCCCGAATTCTCTCGAATAGTCCAGCCCATCACTGCCTTGTTAAAGAAAAACAACGTTTTGAATGGTCTACCGAGGCGGAACAAGCTTTCCAGGATTTGAAGACTAAATTTATCTCTGCACCAATCTTAAAACACCTCGCCCCCGAACTCCCCTACATCGTGGAAACTGATGCTTCAAGCCTTGCCATGGGGGCAGTTCTATCACAAAGGACCGGTAACCAATCAGTTGCATCCCGTGGCATTTGGTCCCGCAAATTCTCGCCTCCTGAAATCAATTACACGATTACTGACAAGGAACTTCTGGCTATCAAGTCTGCCTTTAAGGCTTGGCGGCATTATCTGCTGGGGCCCGACACACCGTTACTGTGATTACGGATCACCGAAACCTGCAATATTTGAAAACCGCAAAAGCCCAATCCTCTAGACAACTCCGTTGGCATTATTCTTTGCCGAGTTGACTTCATAATTACCTATCGACCTGGTACAAAGAACGGTAAAGCCGATGCCCTTTCTCGGATGGGAGTGGAAGAACACTTGATCAACCCTAAACCTGTACCAATCATTCCCGAACAAAGAATTCTGGGTGTAATCGCCACAGAATCCATAGAGGAAGTTAAGGATAAAGCCAGGCAACTTGTAACTCCAGCAGACATACAGAATTGGCATCTGCAGGGAAAGGACTTTGCAGTAAAGGACAACTTATTGTATT